>VMDO01042844.1:0-10281 GCA_007922755.1 Pedetes capensis
TCAGGGAAGGTATCTGTGCAAGGGGGAGTGTTAAAGTTAGGGCACCATAGAAATTTGAATTGAACTGCAATATCTGAGTTCAGTATCAGGTTACAGTTAGGGTGAGGGTTAGGGATAAGTCTAAGGGCGAGGGTTAGGGTTATATTTTGTGATATTGTTTGTTTGTGCTCAGTGTTAGGATATGTGAAACTGGGAGTTTTAATTTTAGTGCGCCATGCAAATTGGAATTCAACTACATTATCTGAGTGCAGTGTCTCATATTATGGTTATTGTTGGGGTTAGGGTTAGGATTAGGGTTAATGTTAGGGTTACACCTAGGGATATGGTTAGGGCTAGGGTTAGGGCTGTGTTTCCTGTTAGGGTTAGGGTTAGGTTTAAGGTTAGTGTTAGGGATAGTGTTAGGGTTACTGGTAGGGTTACAGCTATGGTTAAGTTAGGGTTATGTTTAGGTTTAAATTGTGATCATGAAGTGGGTCTGTGCCACGGGAAGTGTTAAATTTAGGACACCATACAAATATGAATTCAAGTACAAAGTCTGAGTGCAGTGCCTACTTTACGGTTAGGGTTAGGGTTAGGGTTAGGGTTATGTTTTGTGCTAGTGTTACGATTTTAATCAGTGAAGATATCTGTTCAATGGAGAGTGTTAAATTAGGGCGCCATAGAAATTTGAATTCAACTGCAATATCTGAGGACAGTGTCTCAGGTTATGGTTAGGTTAGGGTTAGGGCTAAGGCTAAGGGCGAGGTTGAGGTTTATGTTTTGTGTTAGTGTTAGGGTTGTGCTCAGGGGTGGGATATGTGAAACTCAGAGGGTTAAATTTTGAGCACCATACATATTGGAATTCAAATACATTTTCTGAGTGCAGTGTCTCAAATTATGGTTAGTGTTTGGGTTAGTGTTAGGGTTAAGTGTAGAATTAGGGTTTCAGCTAGGTGTCGAGTTTGTGTTAGTGTTATCGTTAAACTGTGACCATGGAGTTGGTAAATTCCGCGTGGAGAGTTGAATGTAGTACACCATACAAATATAATTCAACTGCAATGTCTGATTGCAGTGTCTAAGATTAGGATTAGTATAAGGGTTAGGGTTAGGGTTAGCATTAGCATTAGGATTAGGGATACGTTTAGGAGTACATCTAGGGTTAGGTTTAGGATTAGGGTTAGGGCTAGTGTTAGGGTTATGTTTCCTGTTAGGGTTAGGGTTAGGGTTAGTGTTACACCTAGGTTTAGGTTTAGGTTTAGGGTTATGGCTTGGGTTAGTGTTAGGGTTAGGGTTAGGGTTAATGTTATCATTAAATTTTGATCATGGAGGTGGTCTGTTCCACGGGGAGGGTTGAATTTAGTACACCATACAAATATGAATTCAAGTGCAAAATCTGAGTGCAGTGTCTCTGATTAGGATTAGTATTAAAGTTAGGGATAGGGTTAAGGTTAGAGGTAGGTTTAGGGTTAGGGTTTGGGCTAGGTTTAGGGTTATATTTCCTGTTAGGTTTAGGGTAAGGGTTAGGTTTATGGGTATGCCTAGCGTTAGGATTAAGTTTAGGATTAGGGTTATGGTAAGGGTTACAGCTAGGGTTAGGTTAAAGGTTAGGGTAAAGGCTTGGGTTAGGTTTATGTTTCCTGTTAGGGTTAGGATTAGGGTTAGGGTTGGGATTATGCCTAGTGTTAAGGTTAGGTTTAGGATTACATCTACATTTAGAGTTAGGATTAGCATTAAATTGTGATCATGCAGTGGTCCTGTGCCAAGGGAAGGGCTAAATTTAGGACACCATACAAATATGAATTCAACTGCAATGTTGAGTGCCGTGCCTAGGTAAACTTTAGGTTCAGAGTCAGGGTTATGGATTACGGTTATGGTTAGGATTAGGTTTAGGGATACTGCTAGGGTTAGGGTTAGAGTTAGGGTTAGGATTGGGTTAGGGTTAGGGTTAGAGCTAGGGTTAGGGTTAGGGTTAGGGTTAGGGCTAGGGTTAGGGTTGTTTTCTGTTGGGGTTAGCATTAGGGTTATGGTTATGTTTACAGCTACAGTTAGGGTTAGGGTTGGGATTAGGGTTAGGGTTAGGTTTTCGACTAGGGTTAGTGTTAGGGTTAGTGTTATCATTATATTGTGATCATGGAGTTGGACTATTCCACGGGGATGGTTGAATTTAGTACACAATACAAATATGAATTCAACTGCATTGACTGAGTGCAGTGTCTCAGATTAAGATTAGTGTTTGGGATAAGGTTAGGGTTAGGGTGAGGATTTGGGTTAGGGTTAGGTTTACAGCGGTTGTTAGGTTTAGGTCTAGGGTTTGGGTTCTGTTTTCTGTTTGGGTTAGTGTTAATGTTAGCTTTAGGGTTACGGCTAGGGTTAGCATTTGGTTTAGGGTTATGGCTAGGGTTAGGTTTAAGGTAAGGGTTAGGGTTAAATTGTAATCATGGAGTGGGTCTGTGCCACGGGAAGGGTTAAATTTAGGACAGCATACAAATATGAATTAAACTGCAATGTTTAAGTGTGAGCCGGCCCGCGGCTCAATCGAACGGTCCCTGTGGGGGAGGGGTGAGTGCAAGAAAGGAGACAAGGGGACAAGTCTGCAGTTGATGATCAAGTCCGTTTATTGAACGTCATACAGGGGGTTTTATAGAGAGAAGCAAGAAGGCTGGGTCTGCTACTCACAAAGAGACTTGCCTAATTGCTATTGGATAAGCTGTTGCTGAGGGGAGTACTCTAAGAATAAAGCAAGATGAAAAATACTAGCTGGGAGAGCTGCGTGCCTTGGCTCCATGCCTGGCCATGACCTTCCCCCAGTTCCTGTTATTGTTGCTCATAGCCCATGTTGTACTCCGTCTTCTGGTTTTATCTCAACAGCAGGTCTGGCCTGCTTGGGAATTCTTTGTTCCCAACATTTCCCCCTTTTTTGTTTTTTCAAGAGGAAAGGCAAACGGAGTCTGGGCCTGATAGAAAACCAGAGCTGAATTCCTTACCTGTCATTGGGTTAACCCCCTCATGGCGGGGCCACCCTGTCTTAGGTGGTTCAGTCTTATCTGTATTTTCCGTCTTTCACTCGCCATCCTGCACACTTTGTCCGTTTTTCCTCTGTCAGGTGGGAGTAGAAGGCACACAGTGTTACCAGAAGATATATATATATATATATATATATATATATATATATATATATATATATATATATATATATATATATGGCTGATTCAGGAACTGGGCACGCAGCATTAAAGAATTTATGTTATAGAGAGTGTTTAAGGCAACCTCGAATAGTCATCAATATCTTTCTCACCCATCTCAAGTCTATGATAATGCACATGGATAGGTTTAGCTTGAATAGCCTCAATTTGTTGTTTAACAAAAGCCATCAACTTATTAAAGAGAAAAGGTCCCAAAGAAAGAAGTATTAGGAAATCCACAAAGGGCCCCAAGATGCTGGGAAGCAGGGTAGTAAGCCAGGGAAGGGGCCAAGGAGAAGAAGAAGGCAAGGTATTATTCCACCAAGTCCGGTCCACAGGGGGTTTTCAGCAAGTTGACGTCGCCGCTTCTCTAGGTCTTCTTGTAACTTCTGTACACGACAATACCCAACTTGTTCACATAGCAACAGCAATTTTCTCCAAAACTCGCAGAGGTTATCAAAATCCATCCGCTCAGCAGCAACAGCAGGCATAACCTTTTAGGCTTTAACTGGGGATCCATCATTTTCTTCCTGTAAATGAAGAAAAAGAGACGAATCTCAGGGAGGAGAGGCCCCCTGGATTTCATTATGGTCTCTCTTTTTTTTATAGATCTTTTGGGACTATGATTGACTTGTTTTACCAATCTCTCTGGTAGCCACCTGGCAGCTTCATTAGCTGAATCATATAGGCACACGGATCCACGACCCCAGATCAAGACTGGATCCGGGCCCTGCCATAGCCCAGTATGTGGGTCTTTCCACTTGACATATGCAAAATTATCTTTGGTGTCAGAGTGCCAAAAGCGGTCAGCTGCCGAATGTCCCTGAGTGTCCAAAGTTAAAAAAATTTTTATAAAAAATATGTGGTTAAGTAGATTTCTGGGTGACATAGGATATAACTCTCCCTTTTTTATTTTTTTGAGTAGAGTTTTGATAGTACGATGTGTTTTTTCAACAATGTCTTGTCCTTGTGGGTTATATGGAATACCAGTTATATGTTTAATATTGAATTTTAGGCAAAAGTCCTTGAAGGACTGAGAAGTGTAGCCAGGTCCATTATCTGTTTTTACACATTTTGGCCTTCCCATAATAGCAAAGCTTTCCAACAAGAAGGCAATAACATGTTTAGTTGCTTCTCCTGTTAGAGGTGTTGTAAATGTAAAACTACTATAGGTATCAATGATAACATGAACATATTTTTGTTTTCCAAACTCTGGTATGTGGGTAACATCCATCTGCCAAATGGCATTAGGTATTAATCCTTTTGGATTGACTCCATAATGGGGAATAGGTAGAAAATGATCACAAGAAGAGCAATTTTTAACAATTTGTCTGGCCTGATTTTTTGTAATCTTAATCATTAGCCTGAGGGTATGTGCATTAAGATGATGTTTGGCATGTTCTTATTCCGCCAAGGAAAATGAGGCAATCAACTTTGTAGCTCTGTCAGAAGCATCATTGTACAAAGACAGAGGACCAGGTAAACCAGAATGAGCTCTTATGTGTCCTATGAAAAAGGGGTGAACTCGAGTCCAAATGAGCTTTTGTAACTGACTAAACCCTAAAGCTGTCGTGGAAGATTGTTTGATCTGAGCTGCGGTTTCCAGGAGGGGAATAGAGTTAGCAAGATACGCGCTGTCAGTGTAAATATTTAGAGGTTCTGTGAAGTTAGTTAAAATGGCCATCACAGCTTTCATCTCTACTCTTTGAGCTGAGGTCTCGTTAGTCTGAAACGACACCGTGTGGCCATTATAGGTGTAAGCTGCCCTTCCAGAGGCCGAACCATCAGTGAAACAGGTTAAGGCTCCACTAATGGGGGAAAATTTAGTACAATGAGGAAAGCATACAGGATGATACATTAAAAATTGACACAACTTGTTAGAGGGATAACGATTATCAATGCTGCCTGTGTAGCCCAATAAAGCCAAGCTCCAATCATCATAATTTTGTTTTACCCAATCTTGTTGTTTTCTATTATAAGGAACTATGATTAGGTCAGGGTCTTTTCCAAATAGTTGTTTACTCTGATTTCTACCTAATTGAATAATATCAGACATTGCCTGATAATAAGGATAAATGACTTTTGGCAGGGAGGCATGCATATGTATCCAAGTAATTGGAGCCTCTTGCCAGAACATTCCAGTAGGTGTAAACTCCGTTTGAAATATTATATAGGAAAGTTCTTTGGAATAATCAACAAAGGTAACAAATTGTTCTCTGATAGCCTGTTTTACTATATTCAAAGCTCTTCAAGCCTCTGGAGTTAGCTCTCTTTTGGAATTAGGATTGGGGTCTCCGTTAAGTATATCAAATAAAGGTCTTAATTCACCAGTAGTTAATTTTAAGTAGGGTCTTATCCAATTAATATCCCCAAGCAGTTTTTGAAAATCATTTAATGTTTTTAAATGGTCTACTCTAATAATAGTCTTTTGAGGAGTAACATGATCACCATTTAATTTAAATCCCAAATATGTATAAGGATCATGTAGCTGAACTTTATCAGGGGCTACAATAAGACCATACTTTGGTAACTCTTGTAACAAATGTTGATAACAAGCAAGTAATTGTTCGCCTATCGGCCCTGCCAACAAAATATCATCCATGTAATGAATTATGTAAATAGAATTAAAAACCTTTCTTGTCTGTAATAATGTATTTTGTACAAATTTTTGACACAAGGTGGGGCTATTAGCCATGCCTTGAGGCAGAACCTTCCAATGAAATCGCTTAGCTGGCTCTTTAAAATTAATAGAAGGCAAACTAAAAGCAAAACGTTTACAATCTTCTGGGTGTAAAGGAATAGTAAAGAAACAAACTTTTAGATCTATAATAATCTTTAAATATCCTTTAGGTATAGAAGGGGGTGATGGGAGTCCTGGTTGTAAAGCACCCATAGGAATCATAGTCTTATTGACGTCTCTTAGGTCTTGAAGAAGGCGCCATTTACCTGATTTTTTCTTTATTACAAAAATAGGGGTATTCCAAGGTGAATTGGATTCTTCAATATGTCTTAGGGTTAATTGCTCTAATACCAATTCTGTAGCTGCTTGTAACTTTTCAGTAGTTAAAGGCCACTGGTCCATCCACACAGGGGTATTGGATACCCAAGATATCTTATCAGCATGGAGTACAGGCTGGGCAGTGGCTGCTAGGTTAAAAAACCTAAACCGTATTGACCAGAGTTACTTACAGGTTTTAAAGGGTCGGGATTTCCTTGTAGATGTTTTCCCAATCTCTTTCCAGGTATAAATCCTTGATCTAACATCATATGGGACACTGAGTCATTTGGACTGATTAATAAGACTCCCATTTGAGTCATAATATCTCTTCCCCATAAATTAACAGGAAAGTGAGGAAGGACAAAAGGCTGAAAAGTGCCAGAGTGGCCATCGCTGTCCTCCCAGCGTAAGATTTCTGTACTTTGAGTAGGATTAGTAGATTGTCCAATTCCAGCTAAATGGGTTAAAGATTCTTTTAATGGCCAGCTAAGAGGCCAGTCGGCCATGCGGATAATAGAGACATCAGTTCCAGTGTCTAACAACCCTTTAAACATTTTTCCATTCATTTAAGTTTCATCATTGGTTTTTCTTGTTGAATGTCCTGTACCCAATAACCATCAGAGGATCCAAATCCCTTAATGCCTCTAACAGCATCATAGCTGGGGTTTTTTGTTTTTAAGGGCAACAAGACTAATTGTGTTATTTTTTGGACTTGCCTAATAGTAACTATCAACTTTGGAGTAGAAACCATAATTTTTATTTCTCCCTCATAATCTTGATCTATTACTCCTGGATATACTTGAAGACCCTTCAAAGTCATACTACTTTGGCCTAGCAGTAGTCCAAACTGACCCTCCAGTAATGGTCCCCACACTCCTGTGGGAAGAGCATGAACTCCCATTTCAGGAGTTAGGACTGTGAAGGTGGAGGAACAGAGGTCCAATCCTGCGCTCCCTGGGGTTGCTCTCCAGAGGTCTGAAATGGATTGTTTGAGGGGATAAACTTGATTGTCCCATATGTTTGGTGATTTTGGGGGGCCTGGGGCTGGCCCCTCCCCCCGTTTCCCTGTTGTGGAGGTAAAGGATTACCATCAGCATCTCTCTTTGAACGACACTCATTTGCCCAATGATTACCCCGTTGCAACGTGGGCACAAGCGAGGAGCAGAGACGTTGTTCTTACTTTGGGTTTGGCTTTCTTTGTAATCTCTAGCAAAATGTCCTGGTTTACTGCACTTAAAACAATTTCCCTTTCCTTTAGCAACTAAAAATTCCTGCAATGTCTGTCCTTTCAAAGCTGCAGCTTGAGCAAGCCCTTGAACATAGCTTTGACCTATATCCGCACAAAGGCGAATGTATCCTGATAAATCAATTTTTCTTTTGTAAGGTCTAATAGCCGCCTGACATGCAGAATTAGCATTTTCAAATGCCAATTGCTTAACCATGTCAGTGTCTGCCTCTGGACTTCCAAAAATTCTTCCTGCAGCTGTTAATAATCGTGCTACGAAATCTGCAAATGGCTCATCAGGGCCCTGTCGAATGTTACTAAGCCCTGCGGTGATATCTCCTTTAGTCGGGATTTTTCTCCATGCCTTCAGAGCCGCGGTCTGAATATGAGCAAAAGCAGCTTTGGGCAACAGAGCTTGTGCATTCAGCTCAGAAAAGTTATTTTCTCCCAATAACATATCCAAAACAATCTCATTATTTGCTTGAAAATTTCTTCTAGCAGTTTCTTTACATAAGTCTGCATACTCACTTTTCCAAAGCAAATAATCTCCTCCACTCAGGACAGCCTTACAAACAGTTTGCCAATCGAAGGGTGTCAACCAAGTAACAGTAAGGGACTCCAGTAATGCCATTGTATAGGGTTCCCCACTGCCGTATTGAGATACAGCCATTTTTAATTCTTTTATAACCTTGAAATTTACAGGAGTCCAATTCCTAATGACCTGATTATTTTGTTGATCTACTTGTTCTGTAACAGCAAAGGCCAATGCCTCTATATCAGGCTTGAGAACAGAAGCTATTGTCCCAGGCGAAGGTAAAGTCCCTGCAACTCGAGGGTCAGCTGTGGTCTTTAAAGTAAAACTTTGTAGTTGACCCTGAAGCATTAATATTTGCCCTTGTAATTCTTGAATCTTTTTATCCTTATCCCAAGAATAGTGGGGGGAGTAGATAGAACCGGAGGTGAAAGGGGGGCAGTAGGCGGGGGCCTCTCATCAGGGGGCTTCCCTTCAATTTTTTTCATCTTAAATCGTTTAACGGCTTCTCCCTGTCCATCGTGAATTCGACAAGAAGCATTACCCACTATTGGCGGCCAGTCAAGGTTTCAATATCTTGCCGCCTCCTCCTCTAAGTCATCCCATTCCGACTGTGATAACTCCTCTGTTTTAGAGGCTTTCTCTTTAGAATATTTCATTCCTTGTAAAGTAGGATATAAACTTTTAACAGGTGTACCCTGTTTGTTAATTTTTTTCTTATGTTTAGCTCTTAAAACTACAAAGGACTCCTCTGTATTCGTCTGACACTGTGAGGAGACCATGATAGGCTTTTCTTGCACATCACTTAATGATTTTGAGCTAGGTGGACTCTTAAGGGACCCAGCCTCAGAGGGAGCTCTAGATGGCCCTCTCGAAGAGGACATGATCCGTTCTCCTTTTTCCACATGTGTGGAAACTAAAAGCGGTCGGGGCACAACACGCAAGAGATCATTAATTACATTCCATAAGTAGAAAGCCTGAACTGGTATTTTTTCAGGCCCAAAAGACTGATAATAATCCTTGAAGCAATCTCCTACCCTGGCCCATCTCTTTTCATCTATAGTACCTTCTTGCGGGAACCAGGGGCAAGTTTCTCCAACTAATTGAAAGAATTTCTCTAAATCTTGTTCTTTTAACTTGACTCCTCTCGTTTTTAAGCTTTGTTTAATTCCATTAATAAAAACCTTATGGGAAGACACCTCTTGTCCCATGCTTACCTTGCTGTGCACAGACTTCTTCTCTCTGGCCTGCCTTCACCGATTCCTCCATACCTCAGGTCCCTGTTCAGGCGCCACTTGAGCCAGCCCGCGGCTCAATCGAACGGTCCCTGTGGGTGAGGGGTGAGTGCAAGAAAGGAGACAAGGGGACAAGTCTGCAGTTGCTGATCAAGTCCGTTTATTGAACGTCATACAGGGGGTTTTATAGAGAGAAGCAAGAAGGCTGGGTCTGCTACTCACAAAGAGACTTGCCTAATTGCTATTAGATAAGCTGTTGCTGAGGGGAGTACTCTAAGAATAAAGCAAGATGAAAAAATACTAGCTGGGAGAGCTGCGTGCCTTGGCTCCATGCCTGGCCATGACCTTCCCCCAGTTCCTATTATTGTTGCTCATAGCCCATGTTGTACTCCGTCTTCTGGTTTTATCTCAACAGCAGGTCTGGCCTGCTTGGGAATTCTTTGTTCCCAACATGAGTGCAGTGCCTAGTTTAAAATTAGGGTTAGGTTCTGGGTTATGCATTAGAGCTGGGTTTAGGTTTATATTTCGTATTAGTGTTATGATTTCAATCACGGAAGGTATCTGTGCAGGGGGGAGTGTTAAATTTAGGGCACCATAGATATTTGAATTCAACTGCAATATCTCAGTACAGTCTCAGGTTATGGTTTCAGTTAGGGTTAGGGTTAAGGCAAAAGGCGAGGGTTAGTGTTATCTTTTGTACTAGTGTTTGGTTGTGCTCAGGGATGGGATTTGTGAAACTAGGAGTGTTAAATTTAGAGCACCATACTATTTGGAATTCAACTATATTTTCTGAGTGCAGTGTCTTAAATTATGGTAAGTGTTCGGGTTAGGGTTATGGTTATATTTAGGATTACAGTTACAGCTATGGTTAGGATTAGGGTTAGGGTTAGGGTTTCAGCTAGGGTTAGGGTTAGTGTTATCATTAAATCGATATCATGGACGTGGTCTGTTCCACGTGGAGGGTTGAATTTAGTACAGCGTACAAATATGAATTCAATTGCAATGACTGAGTGCAGTGTCTCAAATTAGGATTAGTGTTCGTGTTAGGGTTTGGGTTAGATTTAGGATTAGGGTTAGTGTTAGGGTTACCGCTATGGTTAGGTTTAGGGCTAGGGTTAGGGTTGTGTTTC
>VMDO01042845.1:0-10228 GCA_007922755.1 Pedetes capensis
AAAAAGAAAGAAAGAAAGAAAGAAAGAAAGAAAGATGAGAAGATACAAAGAAGAAAGAAAGAAAGAAAAGCGGAAAGAAAGAAAGAAAAAAGAAAAGAAGGGAAAGTAGGAAGGGAAGGAAGAAGGGAGGGAGGAAGGCAGAAAGGAAGGAAGGAAGGAAGAGAAATTAAAAGAAAAACAAAAAATAGCAATTCATTCAGGAAAACAAAATAAAACAAAGAAATCTCCATTTTCTGAATACATGAACCTACATGCAACATTTCAAAATTATACTGTTTGTTCTGCTACCCATAGCTGTCCTTTACTCCATCCTACCTATCTGCCTAACAGTTGTCTAATTAAATCCATATAACACTGCCTCTTTAATATAGTCACTGTGGCAGAAAGAGTACCAGCAAACATATGCTCCATGTGTTCCTCTGCATTACCTGACCTCCTTGTAGTTATGGATCGTGAGTAATTCTAATGAAGACATATAAGTTCTGACAAATTGTGGAGCTGAGCTTTCTCTATGATTTCTTTCCTTGTCACATTGATTAAGGAGTTGATAAAACAGAAACAACTTGGATTATTCAACTTAAGTCCTGAATGGGGGTTGAGAATTAGAGTAGAATTTCCACTTATGAGAAATAAGCTATTGTGTTCAGCTGCTTAGACACTGAAGTTGCTTGTTATCTCAGAATATCCTAGCTTTCACAAGGTTGGGAGGCTCAACATGCACAGTGCATATTTAAATTGCCTACAAATAATCAACTAGTCAACATTTCGAAAACTCTGCTCTTGGAATGGAGCAAATCAAGGATCTTTACAGAAGGGTTCTTTCTACATCATATCCTGTACATATTTGATTTCATGGACAGTAGTTCAGTGGTTCTCAGTTTGGGATATGTACTGGGGTGCCAAAAATGTATACATATTGTAAGAGATGTTATCCCTATATTATTTTTTGAAATTGATTTGAATCACATTGTTGTTGTTAGTTCCCCTCAAGTCAGTGTCCAACTCATAGCGACCCTATGTACAATAGACCACTATTGTCAGTGCTCCTTTGCTATTTATAAGGTTTTCAACAGCCGATTGGTTTTTGGGAGTAACTTGCCGAATCCTCCTCCCAAGCCTATAGCACCAGGTGTTCTCAGGCAAACTCCTATCCAAGTACTAACCAGACACGACCCTGTCAGGCTTCCAAGATCTGACAAGACGGGACACCACAGTGGTGTGATATGATGTTTCCTCAAAAGATGGCTTTACTCAATTCAATACCATTGTCAGCAGGTGATAGTTCGGACAGTGAAAGAAAGTAGCAGGAACACAGTTGTCTTTCAATGAAAGCAAGACATTTTAAAGCAGTATTTGACATCTGAAGACATTGTGGAAATCCAAAGAGGAGACATGAATCTGCATCTGAACTGCCAACATGCCTAAGAATTGCATGCATTAGTGATAAATTTGAGATACATTGTACTGCATGTGATGTGAAAAAGGGAAGATCGGGGAGACCTTGAATAGCAACTCCTGCTGCTTCTGCAGTGATAACCTCTTTGAGCATCTACTGTAATTGCAGAAATCAAATGTGACTTGTGTTCAGTTTTTGTTATTTTTAACAAGAAATTGTCTGAATCCAGTAAACATGCAAATCAGAAGAAAGAACAAGATTTGAAGTCAAATAACTCTATGTTCTAATATCAGACCTTAACTTACTCATTTTGTGGCCGCAGGTAAAATTTTAATCTCTGTAATATCAATTTCCTCATCTGAAAACTCAAAAAAATAATGATTCATACAGAGCATCTCTAGGATTATATACAGTAATTTGTATAAAGAGGTAATCACACTATATTAAAGCTGCTCTACAAAATTAGGTACTTTGATATAAAATCAAGGATGTTGAGTTTGATGTTTCAAGAGTACATTTCACACTAGGTTGTCAATTCTGGAATGCCTAAAATTGGAGATATATTCTTTTGATTAAGGATGTACTACCTGTTTGAATTTCATACATAGTTTAGAGTAGTAACAATTTATTCCCTAATAAAAGTGTACGTTTTTACAGCAGCACCTCCACTTCCTCTTCAGGATTCTTTCTAGAAAAGAAACTTTGAGAGAAAAATTAATGGGAAAAGCATTTGGCCACTGGTCTGCTGGAAAAAGTAGATTAAATGGCAATAAGGCACAGAAATGACATAGGAAAAGGCAAGAGTTATCTTTGTCCTTGAAAACGGATCTATAGTGCAAGAGTGAAGTGGTGCACACCTATAATTCCAGGGACTCAGCAAGGAGAAACAGCAGGATCACAAGTTTGAGGCCAGAGCCAGTGTAACTTAAAAAGACCCTCTCTCAAAATTAAAAGTAAAAAATTGACTTGGAGTTCAGGTCAGGGGTAGAGCACATGAAAAGCATATGTGAGTTCATGGGTTCAAACATTCAAGAGTAAACAAACAAACAAACAAAACAGATCTCTATAAACTTGGCTTAGGAAGAAAATGTTCTTGAGATGATTTGAGGATTTGAGAGTCTTCATTAAACTCTTGGCTGTTCTTCATTGAACCTCTATTCCATTTAAAATCCTTGTATCCATGAAGCTGTGGGATCAATCTCCAGCATTTGGAAAAAAAAATGTGAATCATCCTGGCTTTGAGTACCAGCATTGTAGAAAAATAAAGTACAAAATTTAGCTGGGCATGGTAGCATATTCCTATACTCCCAGAATGTGGGAGGCTGAGGCAGGAGGATAGTGAGTTCAAGGCCACCCTGGGTTACATGATGAAACTGTTTCAACTCCAGCCCCTCCTCCCCCCAAAAATGAAAGTAAATTGGACTTAAAAAATACTTTGCTTTCAGAGAGCTTTCTGTACAATTATTATTAGGTGCCCTTGAGTCAGGTCTGACTCACAGAGACATTATGTACAAGAGAACAAAAGAGGAACTATATCTGACAGTGTTTCTCTTCTATCCATAGGGTTTTCAATGGCTGATTGTTTCAGTAGTGGGCTGCCAGGTCCTTTTTGTGGTGATCGGGATCAAACCCAGGGCCTCAGAGCATGTTAAATATATGATAAGAATATGAAGCCATATGAACTTTATATATTATTAGTAGGAGTTTCATTGAGATGCTATAAATAGAAGAAAGAATAATTGATAATGATATAAATCAATTGAAGAAATAATTTCCCATCAAATATATTTCCATCTTTTTGTGATCCAACCAAATAAGAATAAAAAAATGTATTTGTATGAAGAAGTGATGGGTAGGAAATAAGGGTTGAATGAGAAATATTGTTCTGGTTGCTTCAGATACTTAATGGAATTAATATTAGACAATACCTTCTATAATATCATTTTAACATCCAAATTACTTTCTCTAATCATAGAAGAGGCTGGGATTTAGCTCAGTTGGTAGAGCACTGCTCTGCAGTCTCTGAGGTTCCGAGTTCAATTCCCAGCACCACAAAATTGGAGAAGGACGTGGCAACTCACTCCCAAGGCAATCCCGAAACAGTGAGCCATTGAAAGCCTTATGAGGGTTGCTATGAGTCAGACTAGATTTGACAGCACCTAACAACAACAACAACAATCATAGAAGATGTCCAAGTTGTTGAAAGAATCAAACAGTAAGTAAATAGGTGTTTTGAGTCAATCACTTCTGATTGCCTCCCTCAGCCTGATCAATAATTCTTCATCCATAAAACTCTGACACTTTTTGAATCTTACAGACTATTGAATTAAATTTATCAGAATCTGATACACTAGATCTGTAAACAACTTTGTAAAATAATGTTCTCAAAATGGGAACATTTGTGAAGTGTTCGAGCTTGAAAACTGTAACAATAACACTAGGATGGCTGTCCACTCTATATTGGTGGTAAGAAAAACATACACACATGGGCACAGACATACACATACATGAAATTAAGCAAATGAATATAACCATCAAAAAATAGTTATTCAGTTTTTGACAATGTCTAGAAATATTTTTTTCCAGTCTGTGTCAATGCTTTGAAAAAATTATCTACCCTTTCACAGGATATAGCTCCGCTGGTAGATTGCTGCTCAGTGCTCTCTGACTAGCCAGGTTTGATCCCCAGCATCGCAAGAAATCGGGAGAAGGAAGTGCCAATCCACTCCTGACTCAATCTTGAAACAATCAGTCATTGAAAACCCTATAAGAGTTGCCATGAGTTGGATCAGATTTGATCTCAACTAACAACAACAAAATCATAGGTTATGGTACAAAATTAACATTGCATTTAATATTCTTATCTGCTCCCATGTGCCATTAAATATGCTAGTGTAGGTTATATGCAGTAAGAATTGAGGATGTTTCCCACTTTGTTTTGCCTTTTGTCTATTTTTTCACCCTTTACAAATGCAGGGGAAAGTGTTAATAGTAAAGACATACTTAGGCTATTATATTTATTGAGGTATTTCTTTACCATAGGAAAGTTCTCTCTTAGAAACTTGACCATTGCTTTTTGAGAAGTCAAATGATTAAGAGTCTAATGAGGCAAAGAATCAATGGCCCAGAAGAAGTGAAATTAGAATTAAGAATTAATTGATTTTAAAAAAACAGATTCAAAAAGAATATTAAATGTGATTCCTCTAGAACCATTAAGCTTATAATAATAAGCTAGTATTGCCTATGAAATAGAATATTTTGATTAGATGTTTCAAATTTCAAGAGATTTGTTCTGAAAAACTTCCTCTGAAAGATATTAGTAAAGTTGCCTTTCATTAATGAAAACAACATGAAGCCAATGAGGGAAAACTCTATCATGGGAAAGAAAGAAAACTCAAAATCTGTCATGATCCCTATTGTTATATAAAAGTATACATATGGTAATTTAGTGTAAGTACATATAAATCCTAGTTATGAATATAAATGATTAATTTGCCCTTTCATCTTCTCTATCTTTATTTTTACACTGATATGGAAATGAAATTTTCATATTTTGCTTTTGTCTTAAAAATTGAATAATTATAGCCAAATATGATGTCATACACCTGCAATTCCAGCCCTCAGAAGTCTCAGGCAGGAGCATCATGAGTTCAAGGCCAACCTGGACTACCCAGCAGGAGCCTGTCTCAAAATAAGCAAAAACTAAAACAAAACAAAAGGATTAAGCAGTTATGTTCTAAGATATTGTTGTTAAAAGCTTCAACAAGGCATGAAGCTGTTTACAAAACACTTTCATATTAGTTCCTATTGGAAAATATAATCTTTCTATTCTACTTTAAAATCAGAGAATGTCCATAGATTATATTTTTGGGAAATTAGCCATCCTTTTAAAGCCAGTTATTATTGTCTATGAAATAATTTTTGAGCAGATGTGCTTATGTAATTTGGTTTGATAATTTACAAAAAATACAAAAACTCCACACAGGTGCCAAAAATAACAGGTGCTTCATAAAGAACTCTAAGGAAGCTTTATTGAATTTCAAAGATTTATCATTTGAAAGTGAAGAGTATACGATAGGATAAAAATGTATGTATTAATAAAGTACTAGGAGTTTGAAATGCATGCATTCAAAAGAAAAATAAGAATCTATTGGAATAAGGCTGAATCCTATGAGAGTTTCTACTCTATCTCCATATACATGCTATTATATACACACAAACACACACATTTACACATGTGTACAATAGCTGAGGGCATAGTCGATTGCATATAATCACTGCACAATGAAATCAATATATTAAGAGTTTGTAAAAATAAAATGATCATACAGTTACTCCTTTCAGATTTGATGAGGTTATATTAAGTCTGTTGGATAGCCAGAGTAGAGTTAAGGTTATCATTTATTTTAAAACTTTTTATGAACTTTCTACATCTATATCATCTACTATGATCTAAAATATTAAGAAATTAATAATAATATGAAAATTTCCTTCCTCACTCAAACAGATATCATGAAAAAACAACAAAACCTATAGTTATTATAATAACTGGAAATCATATATTGGGATATTAATTTAAAGGAAGATTAATATTATGCAACATGCTACCAATGAAAAATTAGAAACACAATAGTGCATTGCTAAACTACATTAAATCTTTGTTACAATTATAAGTAGAGCTTTATGATATCACTTTGCCTCAGAATAATGATTAGGACCCTTATTTATCAGGATAACTTAGTTTTCACTGAATTAATTTCTTCAATAAAGTAACTGCTAACACTACCATTGCTATAGTTGTGTCAGTGACAATAGATGATGGAAGTTAGTAGGTAATTTTTGAGGAAGAGAGGAGAGATGTCAATGAATTGGATTTTGAGTGCTATTGCACAGGAAGTGAGTAGACATGGTGATTCTCTACTGTATGTATGAAAAGAGTAGAGGAAATTATTTTGAGTGTTTTTCTATAGAGAAGCAACAAATGCTTGAGGAACAGATGTTTAACATGATTACACATGGATGTGTGCATGAAAACATCACAAAGTGGCCCATCAGTGTGTGCAAAATTTATAGTTTTATGAACTTTAAAAGATAATTTAATCTAAAAGATTTTATTTGCAAAATAATTCCATATACTTTTGGTTAGAATTTCTGATTAGACATATCTTTTTATACATGTTTTTGATGATGCCGTATCTAACTTCTCCATTGTCTGAATTCAAAGGTGTACTCACACTGTGTGATTTCTGCCTTTCTTGTATTGAACATCCCAATGTAAAACCTCTCCTGGAATTAGATAAGTTTTTTCACTGCACCTACAGTACCATGTGGTGGATCTTACTTTGTGCTTTTCTTTGTTTCTATGCTAACATGGATTAACCTATCATTTAAGTTATTTAACTTAAAATGTTCTATTTTGTTATTATTAAGGGCTTAAGTGATTGTATCATATTCTCTGTATCCCAAATATTGCTGTGTTTCTCAATAATGAAATGACTTGGGACAAAACAGTCTTTCTAAGTCTCAAGTTCCAAATCAGTAAATTGAGGAATAATAATTCAGTTTAATTTCTCTAAGTCCTGGTTTTAAGGGAGATTATGTAGAAAGAATCTTGAAGGCTAACATTCATAGTATTTTAGTCTTATGGTCTTAAATGATCTATTCTCTTCTTTTATGCCCCGTGTTCGCTGTTCCCTATTTCCCTTGGCACACAGATACTTTCCTGTGGCATGACAAGATTACAGATGTACAAAAAGTACTACTTTTTGCGTAGGCATTACTCTTAGTGAAAGTCTGCCATTGGGAAATAGAAAATAAAGGGGATTTTATCACTTTCTTGCTGATCTCATTGTGGCTAAGAAAAAAGGGATTGGCTTGAATCATTGAAGACAATAATAATAAATATAATTTTAAACTACTTCAAGAAAGTGTACTAGATAAGTTAGAGTGTTTCATTCTATTTAATTTCACAGAATATACTTTACGTCAGATAGGTGATATATTAGAGTTAGGCTACAAAAATGAATCACTCTTATTCTAAAACCAAGGTAATAACTTCCAGTTGTTGTTAGGTGCCATAAAATCAGACCAAACTCATAGCAACCCTAGGCACAGTAGAATGAAACACTACTCAACACTGTGCCATGTACACAATCTTTTTGTCCTTGAGGCCATTGTTGCAACCACTATGTTTCTTCTCATTTTGAGTCCTGCCACATCAGCAAAAAGTGATCCCAGGGGTTTTACTCCATTCTCATCATTAAGGTCAACTTTACTTTGAGAAGGCAACTTTTCCCCAGTCATTTCTTGAATACTTTCCAGACTGGGGAGCTCATTTTCTGGCACAATATTTGACAGTGCTTTGCTGCTACTCACAGAGTTTTCAATGGCTAATTGTTTTAGGCATAGACTCCCAGATCCTTTTCCCTAGTCTATCTTAGTCTGGAAGCTCAACTGAAAACTTTCTGACATGGGAGGCCCTGATGGTAGCTGAAATACTGGTTCCATAGCTTTCAGCATCATAGCAACATGCAAGCCCCCACAGCATTAAAGCTGCCACATGGAGAATGTCTTCCTAGACAGGTAAAAGTTGGCATCAGTAAGAAAATGTCTTTTATTTCTAGAACATATATATATATATATAATATATATATAATATATATATTATATATTATATATATTATATATTATATATATTATATATAATATATTATATATTATATATATTATATATATATATATATATATATATATATATAGTCAGCTAGGAGTGTGGCTCAATGATAGAGTGCTTGCCTAGCAATTGTGAGGATCTGTGTTCAATATTCAGCACTAAAAATGAAATAGAAATAAAAAGGAAAGAATAAAATCCTGAGGATTTTTTAACTTGTTAACATGGTTGTCAGGGTTAGAGTTTTATTTTATTTCAAAGCAGTTTTAGAACATAAAAAAGAAATTTAAGTTAAAAATATTGAGCCCACTTTTAAATACATTGACTCAGGATCAGATTTTATAAAGAATCATTTGTTTTCATCCATTAGTAATGACACTTAATAACTGTTATTAAAGGACTGTTGCTTTTTTAACCATCATAAGAAACCATATTGTTTGCATCTCTGAATGCATTTAGATTGAACTGAGTTAACATAGAAAACATTTTATTTGGAAACAATAGATGCATGGCTTAGATATATTTGTAGAGCACTTTTATATTTGCCCTCAGAGGACAATTGGCTTTGTAACTGACATGATTTATCATCGAATGACAAGGTAGCAATGAGCTAGAGATTCCACAAACTCCATTTTTCCCCTCCAAATAGAACCCAAACTTATTTATCTGGAACAAATAAGAGTATTTGAAAGCAACCAAAAGGTTGTAATATGTGCTGCTACTCTGTGGACCTGCACCATAGAGCTGCTGGAGAATGAATTGGTCACTGATGCTATGACATGAAAAATTGGTTAGTTTGAGAATTCCTTCCCTGGGAGAAAAGTTTTCATTCTACAAAAGAAACCATTTGTTGAGGTGATTTAATGCATCAGTTGCCCAATACAAAGCAGCAGTAACATGTTATACAATGAAAATAAAAAACAAACCTAACATACTATTGGATTCAACAAACAAACTAGAGTAGAATCTAAGTTTTCAATGAATAGTCAATTTGATTTCTGTTCAGATTTCATTCAAGAAGTAACTTTTTTTATCAAAGAAAACCAGAGCAATAAAAACAAAACCACTATTGCTGCATCACCACGCATAGACATGGGACCCAGCATTCTCACATCAGAAGTAATCAGTAAAAAGCAGCAATAAAAGTGTGTGCCAAAGACTTCCGATTTCCACTTCTGCATGTAAGGAGCTTAGAAGTTACCACTCCATTGTAACAATAAGTAAAAGTCATAACTAACAGAAAAATAAAGAACTCTTCTTCGGTTGAAAAAAGAGATGAAGACAGAACGTAAACTATTGCCTTCAAACTGGAGGAGGTAGACAAGTAAATACAGAGAGTAAAGAATGGCTTATCAGAGTAAATTCATAAGTACCAACCCCCTTATTGAGCCAGTGCCAGGGTCAGGGGAGATAAACTGAGTTGCAATTGATGAATTTCTAGGGAATCACTGTGGACAAAACTGAGAGTTAAAATTTCCATGGGAACACAATCATATGGGATTCCTTACATTTTGTGATATTTGTGCATAGGAGCTTGACCAGTTCCCACATTAAATGTTGGAGTAAAATACCTTGGTGCCTCTGGCTGAAGGAAGGAAAAATGAATGATTTTGAAGTAGCCATAACATTCCTTTAAAAAAAGTCTGCCTGCAGGAGAAACTAATTTACTAGTGTACAATCAATAGGAATGTTATCACAGCCTAACTGGTGGCGAGGAAGGTAAATATCCAACCCCAGTCGGCTCTGGCTTTCCCTGTGGGAGAAAAGAAATACTCAAGTCCAGCCCACACTGGCCACTCTGAGCCATCCAAGGGAAGAGAAAAAAGAAACTTAGAATAACTGCTGAAGTTCACAGTCCAGTGGCAGACACTCACAAATAGACTGAAACAACTAAAAATTTTTATGATGAAAAAAAGTTCCTAAAGGGAAATTTACAGATCCAGAGCATATTTTTGAAAAGAAGACAAATCTAAAATTGATGATCCAAATTTCTACCTTAGGAAACTGAAAAAGAATAGAAAATTCAATTCAAAGCAAGTAGAAATAACAAATTAAATCCAAGTTACACAGAAAACCAGAGGAATAATAATAAGAATTAGACAGACAATGATAAAATTAAGAATAATAAATCAGCAGAGAGAATCAATTAGGTTAAAAATTGG
>VMDO01042846.1:0-10277 GCA_007922755.1 Pedetes capensis
CAATACATTACAAAATTTAAAAATAAGTAAATATTTGACCTCCAGAGTCCTTCAAAATTATCAACAAGATCAAAACCCACAAGTCTTTCTCCAAGGATGGTAATTTTCCTATTTCTTCTAAGAAAACAGTAATTAAGAGTTCTGCTGCTTTGATTTTCTTTAGGATTTGATTTTTTCACCAATGCCAATTTGATTTATGCTTATTTTAGCATAGTAATTTTAAAAAATTATTCCTTTAGTCTGATTGTCCTTTTGATGCAAATATCATTTAGTTGATGACTAGATAAAATTGTGTATATATATTAATATATATAATATAGTGTGAGAACATATTATTTCTTCACTGTATTTCACTTATGATTATATGTTTAAATTTTACCCCATCGCCTTCTTCAAAAATGGACTTCTATTCAATATGTTTGAACAGTTCTACCATATGAGTATCATTATCTAGGCTAAAATCATAAACTAACAATTACATTCTACTCTGGAATTCTACAGCATTTAGTCATATAGATAATGTCTCTCTTGATTGGTGACCTTTGTGAAATACATTAATGTCAGAAAGAACTTCAAAATCATCATGGTATAATAGAAAAGATTTAGAACAACATACTTCTGGGTTTAAATCCTAGTCCTGCTACTGATTTTTTCATTCTTACATGTTTCATTCTAAAACAAGTTATACCCTTTAAACATTGTATAAAGTACAACATACTATTTACATTTCTCTCTTTATGAATGTGTGCATGCATGCATACATAAATGCACACATAAAAACATATTATTTGCCAGGACCAGTGACAAAATGTTTCAATTACCATCACCATCGATAAGCCCATATACAATTGAGGGAGAAAGGCAGCATAGTTTTCTGTTGCTATTAAAATAAACCACTATAAATTTAATGGTTTCAAACAACACTGATTTATTGTCTTACAGGTCTAGGGGTTAAAATTACAAAAACACTCTCAGTTGTCTAAAATCAAGATATCAGTAGAATAATGTTCTTTCTGGATGATCTATGAGAAAAACTGTGTGCCACTTTTAACTTCTGAAAACCACATACATTCCTTGGTTCATAAGCCAGTCTTCAATCTTCAAAGCTAGCAGTGTGGCACATCTCCAGTGACATTGTGTTCTGTCTCTATCTGATCCTCTCTTTGATTCTGTCTCTCCTCTCCTCGATTTCCCTGTATGGCTGTTCTTGCCTCCCTCTTAAATTAATAAAGTTCCCTGTGATTATATTACTTACATTGTGCCCAGCCAAATGATGGAGAATAATCTTCCTATCTCAAAATTGTTAACATTTTTGCATCTGCAAAATTTCTTGTGCTGTGTGAGGTAACATAATCACAAATACCAGTGACCAGGTCATGGAATTTATTTGGAGATCAGGGTCCTTATTCAGCCAAAAAGAGTAGACAAACATTATGGTGAATACTAAAACTAGGTAGGAAAGAAGTCAAGCATCAACATGGAAAAACTTATGAAATTTTATTGGAACATAGGTTATCTCAGCTATATCTTGAACAGGTAGAATTTATTCAGCCAATAAAGAAGAAAGTGTTCCTGACAAAATGAAACAGCATTTTCAATTCAATGGAATACATTTTATATTGTGGAGAAGATATATACATATACATACACATATATATGTATTAATAAAATATATGGTTTGAAAAATGAATGGAGAGTAGATCATAAAATCATGAATGATCATGAGTGCCATGCTTTTGAATATGTATTTTACTGTAGTAGTAATAGGATTAACAGTGACAAAAATAGCAACAACAATAAAGTACTGTTACCACAATTTTAAAGAGGGAGAAATATGTTTATGTCTTTAAATCATCACCATGAAAAGGGAAGGAGGCGAGAAGGAGCTTACTGGCATCAATGTGGAGAAATGACTCCAGGACAGTGAGATTGAGGCAGATACTAAAAAGATAATGAAGCAATGAAGGAGTCAATAATTAGACCTGACCAAGGACAACACAGATATGGAAGAAAAACAAAATTAGTCCTAAAAGATTTCAGTAAGGTGATAATTTTGAAATTCTTAGATTTGGTCAAATGCTTTAAAATATTACTATTAATCATATCAAAGGGGTTGTTCTCTATGAAGCATATATTTTCAATAGAAATTTAATAAAAAGAATATAGTACATCTAGACAACATATTTAATTATGTAAAACTCAAGACGTGACAATTGTTCATTTGAAAAACAACAAAATGTCATCAGACAAAAAGGTAATATAGGAAAGAATAGTGGGAGGCATTTGACTATTTATAAATGATAAAAGATGACATTGTTACCTGATCATTACTTCAAACTGGTCAAGCAGATAGGAAATTAAAAGACTAAGCTTTCTTTTTAAAGATGACAAATCTTGTTTTGAAAATTCCCAACTGAAGTGACTATTTAAACTGTCAACTGTAGAAAACAATTTGTGGAAGTTCGGGTTTAGGGAGGCTGTAAAGACACCATTACATTGAGTTTATTGTTCATAGTTTGTTTTATGTACTGTAAGGGCACATTGTTAGTATTATCATGAGTTGTTTTG
This sequence comes from Pedetes capensis, assembly GCA_007922755.1. Classification (NCBI taxonomy): domain Eukaryota; kingdom Metazoa; phylum Chordata; class Mammalia; order Rodentia; family Pedetidae; genus Pedetes; species Pedetes capensis. The sequence goes on from VMDO01042846.1 coordinate 2,569, forward strand.
TAAGTTAAAATTTCTCTAGAGGGGGATATGATTTAATGGTCTCAAGAGGAACATCATAAGACCACATTTGGTAGTAATTTTTTATTTTTAACAATAGCAGACTTCATACACCAGTGCTCCTACAGTAGACCATAAAAATGCAGTCTTAGTAAAAATATTGTTTTCCTAAAGAGCTACTTAGAGCCATCCTTCAAACATGGGAATTGTTTCTTGACTTGTGTTTAGACATATCATGATGATGAACTGTGTTAAGAATAATCAGCACCCAGTAATGCCATAAAATATGTCTCTTTTTCTAGAATCACATAAAAACCCTGAAGAAATGGATGGCTGAAGTTGATGTTTTCCTGAAGGAGGAATGGCCTGCCCTTGGGGATTCAGAAATTCTAAAAAAACAGCTGAAACAGTGCAGAGTAAGATTTTTATATGATAGATTTCATATGAAGCCTTTTATTTGGATAATATTATTTGATGAGATCAGTGTTTTACCCAGGAGACACTTTGCAATGTCTGCAGGCATTTTTGATTGTCACAATGTGGTAGCGGCAATAGAAGCTACTACCATCTAGTGCACAGAGTCCAGGAATGCTGGTAAACAACCTACAAGCCCCTCAACAAAAAATATTTGCAAGTCTGAATTATCAATAGTGGGACATTGAGAAATCTTTGATGAAATAAGTGAGAAATAAATAAGACATTACGTTTTACTCACACCTCACTTTATAAAATCTGAATATAAAATGCAATATGATTTCAAAAAATCTTTGAGCTATTTTTTATATGTTATTATAGGTTATTATTCATGTTGTTATTCCCTCCATATAATGGACTATAATATAACATAATATGATATGGATTTTTGATTTGATATTTTTTATGTTTTATTCATAAAGCAGGGAGAAAATAATATAGCTCTTTAAAGAACTTTCTTTGCAAATACAACCAAAAAGAAAAATCTGCTTTACAGAAAAACCTTTACACCCTTCATGTCACAAACATTTGCTGTAATATCCTGCGTTTGAAAAAATGAAAATTCTTTTAAAAATAATAATGTGTGAAGCCCATCATTTTCACACATTTTTCTAACAAGAAATGTTAAGTTATTTCCCTTTGTTCTTGAGATAAGTAGCACACAGATAATTCCTAATTTCATTCATAATAACTCTTGAACAGTTTTGCTAAGGCTGTCATGCAGATATCTATAGATTTAACTAAAGCTATAGATATTTCATATTTTTAAAGGACAAAATTCATATACAATGTCATGATTACTAATTAAACATTTCCTGTCTATATTGCATATATAATATGTATGGGTAATTTTTCCAGTTAGATTAAATTAAATTTTTTTCTTAGCTTTTAGTCAATGATATTCAGACAATCCAGCCCAGTCTAAACAGTGTCAATGAAGGTGGACAGAAGATTAAGAGTGAAGCAGAGCCGGAGTTTGCGTCCAGACTTGAGACAGAACTCAGAGAACTTAACACTCAGTGGGATCACATGTGCCGACAGGTATGGACAGTCTCCCTCACTGTGTTTTGCCACAGTTTGATTAATTAAAATTTCTTAATGTCTTCCTTCACCACTGGGTTTATTTAGAGGTTTGTTCCTGACTATATTGATGCTTTAAAGCACAGTTAATTCAAACAAACTAGTCTTTTTCTAATATGTAGATATGCTTGGGGGGACAAAGTTGTAGTTCAGTCTCAGAGCGCTTCCATAGCATGTAGGAGGCCCTGTGGGGGAATATTTTTGTATGCATACATTAAAGTAGTACATAATTTTTCAATAGTTAGGTGTTGAACATAAGGCCTCTTTTATAATTTTTAAAATTTTGATAGAGTTTCACTAAATTGCACGGACTGCTTCTGAACTCAAACTCACAATCCTCCTGCCTCAGCATCCCAAGTCACTGAGATTTCACGCATGCACCATGGTGCTGTAAAGATATTTTTTCCCAGTACTCAGGATCAAACTCAGGGCTTTGTACATGCCTGACACACACTTTGCCACTGAGCTACATTCCCACCTAATAATTTTCTTACTAGAGTTTAAACTGACCTTAAATGCAATTGTTATGCTTAAAAGTATTTAATATTTTCCCTAGTGCATAAATTTATAGTAATTAGATTAACAACAGATATATTACATATATATGCTTGGTACAGAAATAAAACAAATAATATATGTGTATTCACAAATATGGTATATAATTTATACTTATGACTGTTAAGATTTCCAAGTTTGGCTTCTTTAATATATTTATTTTAAAAATTAACATTGAGAACAGTTAAGAATAGTAGAATGAAATAATATGAAATAACTGTACATTCATATTTGACTTCCTCATTTTCTACTTCAGAATATTTTACTAGTATTTCTTTTATAATTCAAGATTAAATATGGAAAATAAAGCATTATATCTGCAAGCAGGATATATAAAATATTTCTTGTTCAAAAGATAAAATTGACCTAAAGCTGTGATTACTTTTAAATTCACAAGTACCTTTTTTGAAGTTAATGAGAGGTTTCATTTATATTTGTTGGAGGCAGTCAGTCTTTGGTCATTTCTAAGTAACCTTTCAGAGTTGAAAAGAAATAATGCCAGAAGGCAAAAACTAAATTTGTAAAAGAAAAGAGTTTAGAAAAGTAAAAGGCAAGGAAAGTCTGCTCAGCTTAATACAATTTCTGACAAATGCTTAACAATTCTATTAACTCACAGATGAGGTAGCCCTGGGTCAGGTAACTTGTATTCTTCTCCTGGTCGAAGTCAGTGCTAGAAGATTTTCTCAGGAAAAAAACGGATTACTTAAATAATGGATTTTGCCATTGATATTTTCCTGCAAGGCCTGTATGAAAGATATCTGTTTCTGGAATACTCTTTTTAAATGACTTGAAAGAATACCACCAATTTATTTAGTGCAAGGGGAAAAGCAACCGTAAAAAATAAAAAGTAAAAAATAAAATAAAATAAAATCAATAATACTACTAAAACCTCAAGATTTTCGCAATTTATGGACGTGTATTTTTAAAAACAACACAGTTCTTAAAATGTCCTTGCTTGAGACCTTCTGTCTGCTATAATACATGCTAAGAAGTTGTTGTTCAAAGGAAGTGTTGTGATCATATCAGCATGCTATATAACAAAAACATCTGTAGAACCTAGCCATGGTCTGCTCCTATTTTCTAATCCTAGAATATTTTACATCTCAATATTTACAAAAATGTAGATATTCCTTAGGTTATCACATTCTGTGTTCTCTAACTTTATCACCAAATTACATAGACTTTGAGAGGAAGGAATCATGTATGCAAGAAAAGGAGGAGGACAATGCAGTCAAGGGAGGGAAGACACTCTTGATGTTGATACTAATGTGTTGTTGTTGTTAGGTGCCATTGAGTCGGTATCTGACTCATAGCGACCCTATGTACAACAGGGGAAACACTATTGTCAGTGTTTCTCGCTGTTCGTAGGGTTTTCAATGGCAGATTGATTTTTGGGAGGGGGTTGCCAGGTCCTTCTCCCAAGCCTACAGCTTTTGGTGTTCCCAGGCGGTCTCCCATCCAGGTACTAACCAGGCCCAACCCTGCTTAGCTTGAGATCTGATGGGATCGGATGCCACAGGGCTACAGCTGCAGGCTCCCTGATACTAATGTAGTGTTCCTGATAGAATAGAAATGAAATGGAAATATATGCATTCTCAAAACACCTACATGCTGAATGAGTGTATGATGCACTCCCTTGGATGAAAGAAGTATAGAATAACACAGGTAAAAAAATCACAGGCATAATTCTCCAAATGTCTGAAATACTTGAAGATACTTTGTGAACCCTAATTCTGGTTTTGAAGTTATAAAATGGTTAAAACTATTATAAATTTCAAAGGTCATTTATCAAGATGAAAATTACAAAGACTCTAGCTATTTCTAAATTTTAAGTATAACAATTGTTAAGATACCCAAGAAATCTATCAACCACACTCAAAAGAAGAGGGAGAAAAAACAGGAGATTGGTAATTATGCATACTTTTACATTATATACATTTTTGATAAATATTCAAATACATGAAAATACTGAGCTTATTTAAAGAAATATTTTTCATTGCTTATTATTAGGTGAGTATCTAATTATTAAACATTTAGTATCATGTATAAGGGGGAAAATACATAGTACTTATCCTCATAGGGATTATAGTTAGTGGGGAAGATAGAAGGTAAATGAGTGAAACATTATCACACCAATGCCTAATTTTATTTTCTGTGAAATGGTCTGAATTTAATAGTTAGAATGCTCTGAATGAGGTTAACATGAATAAGCAAACTACTTTATATTGGGTAGTCTGTAAAGTATTTGCTGAAGAGGAGAAATTAGAGATGATACCTGATTAGTGAAAGGAATCTGTATCATTGACATATGGATCACAGGAATTCGCCATAGACAATGAAATAGGGGAAGCTTCTGAGGCAACAGAGGACTGAACATGTCTGAGGATATCAAAGCCACTAGAAGCAGAGCAGCATAAGCCAGGAGAAAAATGGTTGGGGAATAAGAGTCATGAATGTACTTATTAGCTATGGTGATGATTTAGTCTGTATAACAAATGCATTCATAGCTATCAGAGATATTTAGTACCTGGGCATGGTGATGCATGCTTATAATCCCAACACTTGGGAGGCTGAGGCAGAATGATCACACGTTTGAGACCAATTTGGATTATATAACAAGTTCTAGGCCATCCTGCATTCCATTTATACACTCTATCTCAAAAGAAAAAAAAAATCTTCAGACATAATAGTGGCACCATTTAAAGTGATTATTTAAAAGTTAACCACTGAGAATACAGAGAATAAATTGAAATATCTCAAGTGGAATCAGCAATTATTGTTTAGGTAGAAAGTAATACTGATAAAAAATTAAAAGGTGTGCATAAGTGGGTTAGAGAGACAAAAAGAAATTTGAAATACATGATGTTTCTGTGATATTGTGTTTGGTTTTCTGTCCAAACCCCTCCCAGTACTTTTCTGAATTATTCTATACACATGTAACTGGCTTAAACATTTATTGCTCTTTCTCATTATTTTTATTCTGTTTTGTGTGTGTGTGTGTGCGCGTGTGTGTGTGTGTGCGTGCATATGTTTTCTCATTCTACGGTAGTTAATTGAAGATGGGACAAAATGTTCGTGGTAAACTAGACCAAACTGCTTTTGTGGGTCAAACCTTGTTGAAATATCTGTCCTCAATGGCCAGTGTCCAGAAAGCATATCTTACTCATATGGTAAATCTTATGGTTCTATAACTTGATCTTATTTTTTTTTTGCTTCTGCCAACCAGTTAGGCAGATTCTTCCTTTGTATATTTTTGATGAGGTATTCCATATTCACGTCCATCCAGCACTTATTCCTATCCTACCATGATTAATTACTTTCTTCATTTTATCAGATCTGATTAGAAATAGCACCATTTGCTGAAGGAAATTACTTATGGAAAGTCCAGAGCAAAGACGAGTGAGGAATGAAAATGTGTTTGAGCAACTGTGTAGGCCATGATGACTTAAACTAAAGAAAGAGATTAGATGTTAAGAGGAAAAAAATCCTAAATTAAATATTACTAGAATAATCAGTAGTTCTATTTTGGTCATTTTTATTTTGGATAGAGTGGCAATCATATATGCATCTGGAACTCAAGTGGGATATTTGAACTTGACATATAAACTATAGTCACAAAACCAAAGAGAACATTTGTGTAAGAAGATAGCTCTTATTTTCCAAAGCAAAGATTTTCCCAGGCTTCTCTCCCCAAAAATGTTTGACCAAATTGTATAATCTATAAAGTCTTAGGAGTAGAGAAAAATTTCTTTGTTTAAACCAGTTTTTAAGAGTATGGTTATCACAATAAATGTTCTATATATTTAATGTATACAACATAGTGAGCAGGTAATAATTGTACACTCATAAGACTATACCTCCAATCAAGATCAGAAACTTACCTATCACCTCCAAAAATTTCCCTCAGCTCACATTATTTTATTTAAATTTTTCTTTTGTGGTAAGAATATTTAACATAAATCTATCTTTGTTAACAAATTCTTAAGTAATACAGTATTGTTAACTGTAGGCCCTATATCATACAGTAGATATCCAGAAACTATTAATTTTTGATAACTGAACATTGGTATATGTGTGGGGGTGTACTATGGGATGGAACACAGGACTTTGTGCATTCTAGGCACAAGTGCTCAAACACTGCATCTTAGTACATTATTTAATATTTATATTAGACAGGGTCTCGCTAAGTTGTACAAGCACCCGTTAGCCTCAAATTCACAGTCCTCCTGCCTCAGCCTCCTAAGACACTGGGATTTTAGGCATGCATCACTGCACATGGGTCTTTTATGTTTTTTATATTGCCTCTCTATTCCCAGCTCCCCACCTTAGGCTCTTGATGCCACTATTCTACTCACTGGTGCTATGACTTTGACTGTTTTAGATTCTAGGGAATGTAAGAAATTATTTACAAACTGTGTATGTGATAAAAGGTTCATGTTGTTGGTAGGTGCCATTGAGTAACGTCTGACTCAGAGATTCTATGTACAAAAGAATGAAACACTACCCAACACTGTGCCATGAACACAATCTTTTTCATATTTAAGCCCTTTGTTGCAGCCACTGTTTCAATCCATCTAGTTGAGGATCTTCCTTTTTTTTTTTTTTCTTGATGGCTCTCTACTCTCCCAAACTTGATGTCTTTCTCCGGGGCTTGGTCCCTCCTAACCCTAGGTCCAGTATGTAAGGCACAGTCTAGCCATCCTTGCTTCCAAGGAGAAATATGGAAGTCTTACAACTCAATTGAAAAAAAAATTAAAAATTGGGCAAAGGATTTGAATAGATGCATCTTTAGAGAAGAAATACAAATGAACAATAGGTCTATGAGAAGGTGCTCAAAATATCTAGTCATCGGGGAATTGTAAGTGAAGACCATAATAAGATATCACTTCACCCCTCATTGGATGACTACTACTGAAACAAACCAAAATAAAACAAAACCATAGGGAACTCTTTTATGTCATTAAATGGAATGTAAATTGATGTATCCATTATGGAAAACAATATGGACTTTCATTGAAAATTTAAAAAATAGAACAAATATTTGATCTGGCAATCCTACTTCTGGGCAAATATTGAAAAAATTTCAAATCAGTATCTTGAAGAGACATCTATGTTTCCAAATTCACTGCAGCATTATGCAAGTTCACCAAGATACACAAGCAACAATGTCCATCAAAAGAGTAATGGTTAGAAAATGTGGTATATACATTTAATGAAATATTATCCAGCCTTACAAAAGGAAATCTTGCTACTTGTGACAGTGAACATGGGATGTACTTGGAGAATGTTATGCTAAGTAAAATAAGCTAGACATGGAAAGTCAAACACTAGAGAAAAATTCTTGTTAGAGAGAAAGGGAAACCATAAAGTATAAGATAAGGAGCTCTGAGACCTAATTGCTTAGGTTTAAATTTTGCCCCTACCATAAACTTGCATGTGATTCTAGAAAATTTGTCTAACCCTTCTGTACTTTGATCCCCAAACCTTTAAAATGTGATGATATTAATACCAACTAATAAGAATTTTTATAATAATTAAGGGAGTTGTTTTGTATGGTATGTAGACCAATACTTAGGACAGTGTAATCACTAGGTACATGTTTG
>VMDO01042847.1:0-10284 GCA_007922755.1 Pedetes capensis
AAAAAAAAAGTATTTAAAGCTCTCTGAGGATTTCCAGGAAGAAGAGCTGGGAGAAAAACAAAGTCAACCAACCAACAAAACACACACACAGTGCGGATATGGCCTGTAGGTTAGAATGACTGTTGGTCATCCAGACCTCTTTGGATGTTACTGGAAAGAGGTAAGGGCCAAATAGGGAGATCCCTCACATGTGATGTATTATTATGATCATATATTGTTTTTTGTCCATAGTTGCTGGCTTAAAACTCCTTCCTCAAGGCAGGTCATTGTTGCTGTTGTTAGGTGCCATTGAGTCAGGTCCAACTCATAGCAACCCTATGTACAATAGGTGAAACACTCCGACACTGTGCCATGCCTGGCACTATTGTCAGTGCTTCTCTGTTATTCATAGGGTTTTTAATGGCTGATTGTTTTTTGGGAGTGGGTTGCCAGGTCCTTCTCCCAAGCCTATAGTATTCCCAGACAGTCCTCCATCCAAGGACTAACCGGGCCTAACCCTGCTTTGCTCCTGAGATCTGACGGGATCGGGTGCCAGCGTGCTATGGCTGGCTGTGGAAGCTAGCATTCCTCTTCCCAAGGCAGATCACAGAAACTGTAATCCACCTCCCCTCCACCTCCCCTCCACTTGCCTTTCTATGTTGGAGCTGACTGTGGAGAAATTCTATGAGCTACCTTGTTGAAGAGTAGCTCCTGAGACCTTCCTCATTCCGCAGAGTAGTGCGCAAACTCTGGAGGGAGGAAGGTGCGCAGACGGGCCTTGTGGGCATCCCTGCCTCCTCTAGGAGCAATCCTACCTGCACAAGGAGGTCTCCAGGAGGGCCGGGATTGGAGAGCTTCGGCCTCACTAGACACTGGGGAGGTTTCCGGGGGTGGTGGGCCAGGGAAGGGCCCGGATGCTCTGTGGCTCTTTTCTCAGTGCCTGCCCTGGACAGCTTCTCATCTGCATCCTGTGTAATGCCTCTGTAATACAACGGGCAACGGAAGTAGGTGTTCCTCTGAGCTCTGTGAGCTGCACTAGCAAATCGACTAAACCCGGGGAAGGGTTAGAACTCTGATGCACAGCTGGTTGGTCAGAGCCCTGTGCAGGACAGCCTGGGGCTTGCAACTGGCGTGTTAACCACGGGGAGCGTCAGTCATGGGGATTCAGTCCTCAGGTAGATGGTGTCAGAACTGCCTATGATTGTTGTTGTTGTTAGGTGCCGTTGAGTCGGTATCCGACTCATAGCGACCCTCATAGGGTTTTCAATGGCTGACTATTTCGGGATTGCCTTGGGAGTGGGTTGCCAGGTCCTTCTCCGCCTACAATTAGAGGGCATCCAACTGCTGTCCCCTGCTGCAAGGTGATTTCTTACTGGCTGGTGGGGGAAATCCCCACGCTTTTGATGTCAGAAGACTTTCATGCTGATTGTGCTCTGAGGGCAAAGGAAGAGCAAGGCTTTGGTTTTCTCCTGACGCATATCTTCTTCACTTGGATTATTAAATTCTTGGCTAACTCTTTCCTCTTTCACCCTAGCAGCCTTCGCCTGAGTATCCAGAGCCTAGTGACCAGCTCGTTACAAGGGGCAAAGTATTTTCCGTGGCACACCATTTAGTTTTTGCAATGGAAAATCTCCATCTATGGAAGAGATCCCAAATTGGTCTTTAATTGTATATGATAATAGCTGGTGAAGCAATAGACAACTTTAAGCGCAGATTATAGTTATGTACACATAACAACTTTCTGTCTTTTTGTTATTGTTAGGTGTCTGACTCATAGTGAACATATGTACGATAGGTGAAACACTATTCTCAGCGTTTCTCTGTTATTCGTAGGGTTTTCAATGGCTGATTGATTTTGGGAGTGGGTTGCCTGGTCCGTCTCCTAAACCTATAGCAACCTGGTGTTCCCAGGCGGTCTCCCATCCAAAGACTAACCAGGTAAGACCCTGCTTAGCTTCTGAGATCTGATTGGATCAGATGCCATGGAGGTACGGCTGCAGCCTCAGTCTTTTTATTACCCTGAAATTCAGGCTCGGGAGTGAGGCATATCTGATGCTACCCCAAGCTGGATTGTCAGTTCGAAGATGACCCGTGGCATGCACACTGGCCCCCCAACCTGGTCCAGCACTGCTTGTATGCTGAGTCTGTCTGTCTTGGGAACCACCCAAATGAGGGGCTATTTTATTTTCCACAGGGACAGTGGAGTTCACTTAGCCAGCTCATCTGCGCACCTCTCTCCTCCCTGTGGCTTTCAATCGCTTCCTTAGCGAGTCTGTCTTGCTTTTAAGCAGCAGTCGAGCAGGTGGCTGGCCTGCCACTTTTGTTTTACCCATCAGGGCTCCTCTGTCTTTCTGCCTGGTCAGGTCTGATTAGTTCGTGAGCAATGCCGCGTCTTGGGCTGCTGCTGGGTGGCTGGGCACATCTGCGAGCCAGGCTCCGTCCAGGGGAAGAAGGGGACAGCGTGCAGTGACCCTGGCTGTCCTGGGGGAGTGGAGAGAGAGGGCCAGCCAGATCCCTCCCATGGAGTTCCAACCTTATGTGAAGCAAAAGCTGATGAGAGGTGAAGGGCCCCGGTCAAGCCGTGGAGGGTCTGATTTTAGGATATGAAGCAGGCCTCATCCCGATTTTGGTTTAGGGAGCCGTGTCGGACGTGTTGGGAAGAGGAGATGATGGTGGAGCTTTCCCTTCTCCATCCAACCCTCTCCCATGACAGACACAGTTACACATCTCCACACGAGCACGGCTTGGAAGAAGACAGGCTTTGTCTCTGCAAACCTACCAGGTCCTTATCCTTTGCTCTGGACCCTTTCAAGTGAGTGTTGTCAGTGCCCATGACAAATAGCCTATTAAAAAAAAAAAGCAGATTTATTGAGATCCAATTTACATGCCACAACGTTCACCTGTTTAAAATGTACTTGTTGTCGTTGTTAGGTGCCGTCGAGTCGGTGTCTGACTCATAGCGACCCTCTGTACAACAGGGGAAACACTATTGTCAGTGCTTCTCTGCTGTTCATAGGGTTTTCAATGGCAGATTGATTTTTGGGAGGGGTTGCCAGGTCCTTCTCCCAAGCCTACAGCTTCTGTTGTTCCCAGGTGGTCTCCCATCCAGGTACTAATCAGGCCCGACCCTGCTTAGCTTCCAAGATCTGACAGGATCGGATGTTACAGGGCTATGTCTGCAGGCTTTAAAAATGTACTATTCAATGTTTTATAGTGTGTTTACGGAGTTGCACAGCCCTCACCTTAATCTACTATGAGGACATTTTCGTCATCTTCCAGACAGCAGCCCATCTCCACCCTCCCTCCTTGCCTCCCCTCTCCCCCCTCCTGCCCTAGGCCATCACTAATCTATTTTTTTGCTCATATAGATTCACCTATTCTGGTAATTTTGTATAAATTGTTTTTAGGTGCCGTTGAGTTGGGTCTAACTCATAGCAACCCTAGGTACAACAGAACGAAACACTACAGTTCCGTGCCAGGCACACATAATCCTTTTTATGTTTAAGCCCATTGTTGCAGACACTGTGTCAATCTATCTAGTTGAGGGTCTTCCTTTTTTTCGGTGACCTGCCACTCTCCCAAACACGACTTGGATTGGTCCCTCCTGACTACATGTCTAAAATATGTAAGACACAGTCTGGCCATCCCTGCTACCAAGGAGCACTCTGTTTGCACTTCTTCTAGGACAGATCTGTTGGTTCTTTTGGCAGTCCATGGTATATTCAATTTTCGTCTCCAGCACCGTAATTCAAAAGCGTCAATTCTTCTCCTGTCTCCCTTATTCGATGTCCAGGTTTCACAATTGTTTTTCTATAAATGGGATCATCTAATATGTGGTCTTTCATTTAGCATAATTTTTGGAAGTTCATCCATGTTATAGTCAACTATAGTCATCTATGTATGCCATTCCTTCTTTTGGCTGATACCATTCCACTGTATGGATAGACCACATTTTAAGTCTGTTTATCAGTTCCTGGGAAGTTGGGTTGTTTGTACTTTTTGACTATGATAAATAATACTGACATCAACATTTATGTGCAAGTTTTTGTGGAGATACATCTTCCTCCTGGGTACATGTTCAGGAGTTGGATTTCTGAGTAATATGGTAACTTTGGGGCTGGGATTTAGCTCAGTTGGTAGAGCACTGCTCTGAAGTACCTAAGGTCCCGAGTTCAATTCCCAGCACCGCAAAAGTGGGAGAAGGATGCGGCAATCCACTCCTGAGGCAATCCAGGAACAATCAGCCATTGAAAACCCTCTGAGGGTTGGTATGAGTTGGATACAACTCGATGGCACCTGACAACAACAACAACGATAACTTTATTCTAACACTTTGAGGAACAGCCAAACTGTCTCCAAAGTCTGCTCCATCTTTCATTTCCACCAGCAGTGGGTGAGGATTTCAGTTTTCCCATGTCCTCCCCAACACTAGCCATCCCGCTTGTGTGACGTCACACCTCAGGCGGTTCTCATCTGCAGTTCCCTGTTGCCGAGTGTGGGATGGTCCCCAGACAGCCTTGGACAATGCAGCTTTCCCCCTAGTCGTCTTCGTTGCCATCCTGAGAATAACTGGAGAATGTGCTGGGCATGGCCCACCTCTGGGCATGGCACACACACACACTGCCTGAAGTAGCCTGGACTTTGTTCTTGTCCATCTCAGGGAATGTAATACCTTGGGATAGCGAGGAACTGCTTGGGATAGCCTGGGCTCAGCTCGTCTCTCCCCCAGCAACAGGATGCCCTACAGTGCTTTAGCCCAGCGGTTCCTCCCCCTGAGGCACACAGCCTAAGCAGGCAGCCTTCAGGGGTTTCTCAGCTGTGGTGCAAGTGATCATGCACAGTTGAGACTCCACGCACCCCAGACTGCTTTCCTGAGCCTCGGGGTCCCGGCTCTCAACAAAGGCCAGGCTTATTTTGTCCCTTGCTGGCTACTTGTAAGCGATAGGTCTCCTCGTGTGACACGTTGGCGGGTGTCCTGTGTTATCACACTTGGGCAGATAGTGAAACTGCAGGCCAGGCTGCGGTGGGCGGAAGTGTTCGGGCTCCTCCTCCTGGCTGGTATAGTGCGGTCTCTACCACTCTCTCTTCAGGGAGCTCTCCTTTGGGATTGGTAATTAGGAACCTGCTTTACGGCTAACGGTGTTGAAATCGTTTCCTGTGCTCATTTAGCCACTCATATATCTTCTTTGGAGTCATGTCTCTTCAGATCATTTGCACATTGCAAAACTGGGCTGTCTTTTTATTATTGAGTTATAAGTTCTTCATATATTTATGAAGAAATACAAGTTTCTTTTCTAATACATGATTTGCAAAATTTTGTCTCAGTCAGCGGGTGGTCTTTTCTTGACAGAAGCACAAAAATTTTTAATTTTGACAAAATCCAACTTCTCAGTCCTCTATCACTTGTGCTTTTGTTATTGTATCGAAGAAATCATTGTCTATCCGCAAATAACAAAGATTTACACCTGTGGTTTCTTCTCAGCATGTTATAGTTTCAGCATTAACATTTAAGTCTTTGGTCCACTTTGAGTTAAATTTTGTACCTAGCATAAGGAAGGGGTCCGACTTCATTGTTTCGCAGATGTATATCCAGCTGGCCCATCATCGTCTGTTCAGAAGACTCTTCTTTTACCCATTGGATTATCTTGGCCTCTTTGCCAGAAATCAATTGACCACAAATTCTCTATACTCACAATTCCGTTGATCCATGTGACTAAACTCAAGTGCCCCGTTTCAGAAAAATCTTTATTAACTATAAGGTACATACCGAAAAAAGCATAAATTTGAAATGTATAATCTTGATAAATTTTTTTTGTTTGTTTTTCTTTTCCTTTTTTTTTTTTTTTGGTGGTACTGGGGTTTGAATACAGAGCCTCATGTTTGCATGCTCTGCGAGTGCTGGACCACTGAGCTGCACCCCCAGCCCATTTTTTTACTTTTTGAGACAGTGTCTTGCTAAATTATGCAGACTGCCCCTGGTCTCAAACTCGCAATCCTCCTGCCTCCGCCTCCCAAGCTGCTGGGGTTACAGGCGTGCGCCACCATGCCTAGCTCAGTGAATGTTTTTCTAAAGTGAACACAACTAGGTATCCATCACTCAGAATATAACATTATTAGTCCTCTACAACTTCCCTTGCACTTCTCCTAGTCAATCACTGCCCACAAAAGTAATCATTCTCCTGACTTTTATCAGTGGAGCAGTTTTGCCTTTTTAAAAACTATATGTCAATGAAACCATATGGCATGTACTATTTCCCATCCAGCTTTTCTCTTGAACATTCTGTTTGGGAGATCCACCCATGTTGTGGCATACAGCAAGGGTTCATTCATTCTCGTTGGTGTGCAGTATTCAATGATAAGGAATTCTAGTTTCTGTTTATTCTATTACCGATGGACATCTGGGTTGCTTCCAGTTTGGCACTTTTGGAGGTGATACTGCCGTGCCTGTATTTGAAACTACCTTTTAGTGAACATGAATACGCATTTCAGCCAAGTGCCTGCCCTGACCTCTGTGCCTGAGGTCACCTAAGCGTGTAATTGCTGGGTCACTGAGTCCATCAAACAGGTTTTCCAAAGTGGCCGTACAAACTTACACTGAAGTAAGAATACATGTTTACCAAAAGGTAACATTAACAGAGTGAAGAGCACACTGAATAGAAGATAGTTGCAATACATGTAGTTACCTCAGAATAAGCGAAGAACTCTTACAAAGCAAGAGAAGTCAAGACTGTCCAGTGGAAAAATAGGCCTGTGACCTGGCCAGACAACTTCACAAAGAGAGCAAAATGGCATATATATATATATATATATATATATATATATATATATATATATGTTGTTGTTAGGTGCCATCGAGTCGGTATCTGACTCATAGCGACCCTGTGTACAACAGGGGAAACACTATTGTCAGTGCTTCTCTGCTGTTCATTGGGTTTTCAATGGCAGATTGATTTTTGGGAGGGGGTTGCCAGGTCCTTCTCCCAAGCCTACAGCACCTGGTGTTCCCCGCGGTTTCCCATCCAGGTACTAACCAGGCCCGACCCTGCTCAGCTTCCGAGATCTGACGGGATTGGACGCCACTGGGCTACTGCTGCAGGCATATATATATATATATATATATATATATATATATATATATATATGTAAAAAGGTGTTCAACTTTATCAGTCACCAGGGAAATGGAAATTAAAGCCACTGATGTGACACAATACCCCCACCGCAATGGCAAAGATGTTGAGGGAAATGTAGAGCAACTGGAAACTCATTCATGTCTTCCAAGTAGTTTAAGTGGGAACACATAACTTTTCAAAGTTTGCTAATTCATCACCACAAGATGAAGAGACACCAAGTCCCAGAGAAAACGTTGGGGTTTCTTGACCATCTCTGCTGAAAGCCGGGACTAGCCCAACACTTGTCAGATACGTGAGTCAACAAATTTCCTTTGCTTAGAATCCAATTTGAGTTAAGTTTACACCACCGAAATAAATCTAAGCAATTCCCCACATAAGGACTGAGTTATATGCACTGTTTTCAGTGGACTTTTAGACGCAAGGAGGTGCCTGGGACCTGACTGTGAATGGGAAAGGGGAGGAGATGCAGCCGGCAGGACCCGGGGCCCTACCAGCTTTGCGTCTGTCTGTTTTGCATGTTGGAATTCCACATAAAACTTCATGTGAGAATCAGATTTTACCCCTGAGAGTTTAGTACACCCTTGGGTGAGATAATTGAGGAACAATGACAGTAAGAATAAACACCGGAATGTGATTATTTTTTTCCTAGAAAGGAAAGGGATTTTATATGTCCAATTTATATGTCATGTAACATGTTTTAATGACAGCTTTCCAATACTTAAGACTTTTATTTATTTTAGGTAATTAATTTTTGTGTTACTTGGGGGTTGAACCCAGGGCCTTGTACATACTTTATCACTAGGCTGAACCCCCAATCCATTTTTTATTTAATTTTTTATTCTGAGACAGGGTCTTGTTAAGTTACACAGGCTGTTTCTGGCCTCACCTTTGCAATCCTCTTGCCTCCACCTCCAAAGTCGCTGGGATTATAGGCGTGCGCCACGGCTCCTGGCTCTTATAGACATTTCTGATGAGATTAATGGTAGTAGCAACTAATGTGATTTCTTTGGTATTCTATGATAAAACGCAACATTTAGTGTTCTTCGTAATTCAGTGAGCCAGAGTTTTCCAAATGCCCAATGCATGAGAAAGATATATTCAAAGTACAAAATATGAGATGCGATCAAAAGATACAGTGAATGTTTAAAAAAATTAAATGTTAAAAAAAATTACAGTAAAAGACATATTGCCATGGGTCCCCCTGAAAATACTGCCCCTGGCTCTGAACACACGTATCCCCTTGCTCTTTCCACTCTCTGAAGCCGTTCTGGAGGCCTCTTGCGTGAGTGTCTTCAGCTGCACCCTCCACCATGGTAACACTCCATGTCCCACCTCACGTCTGATACGGCGACGTCCATCACAGAAAACATCGCAGGTGGCCTCATCCACCTTGTTCACTAGATCTGGCGTCATGAGACTTCTGGCTTTGCCTCAAAGTCAAAATGGCCGTGAAAGGTAAATGCTTTGAGTTGATTCAGGACTCCGAGGCAACCAGGACAGCAAAACTAAAGACCCTCACGAAAGAGGACTTTTCAGAACTGCTGCAGAAGAGGCAAGAAAAGTAAGTGTGTTTGAGGCCAGAGGGAATGTTTTGAGAGAGAATAATGGTAATGTGTCTTTTACTGTAATAAAATATTTGCTGTTTTTTTTCTTCATCAGACCTCATACATCCATGATTTTTTTTTTTTTTTTTTTTTTTTTTTTTTGTGGTACTGAGGGTTGAACCCAGGGCCTCGAGCCTGCATGCTTTGCAAGTGCTGGACCACTGAGCTGCTCCCCCAGCCCTTTTTTTTTTTTTTTTTGGTTTTAAAGACAGGGTCTCACTAAGTTATGCAGACTGCCTCTGGTCTTGAGCTTGCGATTCTCCTGCCTCCGCCTCCTGAGCTGCTGGGATTACAGGTATGCGCCACTGTGCCCGGTCCAATGAATTTTTGTTTTTTGAGACATTGTCTCACTACGTAGCCCAGCCTGGCCTGGAGCTCACCATCCCCCTGCCTCAGCCTCCTACGTGCTAGGGTTACAGGCATGCACAGGCATACAGGCATACAGGCATGCACTCAGCCTCCTACGTGCTAGGGTTACAGGCATGCACAGGCATACAGGCATACAGGCATGCACTCAGCCTCCTACGTGCTAGGGTTACAGGCATGCACCACCATGCCTGGCACAAATCAATGAATTTTAATGTTACAGATTTGAAAAACTCATTGATATAATTTCAGTTTCCATGTTGCAACTAACCTATAAGAAATTACGTTTTGGTGTAATATCAAAGAAGAATACTTACAAAGCTATTCAATTCTTCCACTAGGCCAGTGGTCCCCCAACTTTTTAGTACCAGGGATGGGTTCTGTGGAAGACAATTTGTCTGTGGAGTGGGTGGAGAGGGCTGGGAAGGATTTAGAGTGGTTTGGGCACATTACCTTTAATGTGTAAATACACATGAAGTTTCATTCGCTCATCCACCACTCACACCAGTGTTGGGCCACAGCCCTGGAGCTGGGGACCCTTCCTCCAGGCCATTTTTCTTCTTCATGTGTTTCAGTCTAAACAACATATTACCACACATGGAATGAAGAGGCAGAAACCAGAATATAGCTTTCTCACATTAAGCTGGCCATTAAAATATTTACAGAATGTAAAATACCACTCTTTTCACTAATTTTTTTCTTTGGAAAATATACTGATAGTAAGTTTTTCATAAAATACTTTTTTTTGGGGGGGGGGTCCTGGGAGTTGAACCCAGGGCCTTGCGCCTGCATGCTCTGCAAGTGCTGGACCAGTGAGCTGCACCCCTGGCCCATTTTTTTTTCTTTACTTTTTGAGACAGGGTCTCGCTAAGTTACACAGATTGGCTGTGGTCTTGAACCTGTGATCCTCCGCCTCCAGGATTACAGGTGTACGCCACCGTGCCCGGCATAAAATACTTTTTAAGGTTAATATGTAATAGGTATTGTTATTTTAAATGAATTAATTTGTTGTTGTTGTTGTTAGGTGCTGTCGAGTCGGTATCCGACTCATAGCGACCCTCTGTACAACAGGGGAAACACTATTGTCAGTGCTTCTCTGCTGTGCATAGGGTTTTCAATGGCAGATTGATTTTTGGGAGGGGGTTGCCAGGTCCTTCTCCCAAGCCTACAGCTTCTGGTGTTCCCAGGCGGTCTCCCATCCAGGT
>VMDO01042848.1:0-10276 GCA_007922755.1 Pedetes capensis
TTTAATGCTAGTATATGAGGATTGCATAAAAATATCTCATGTTCTTTTGATCAAATGAGTAATGTGTCAGGACTATTGATTACAAGTGACAAAAAACTCCCACAACACAACCTGACTTAAATAAACTGGAGTGTGCTTTCTCACATTCTTATATGTTCAGAGATAGGTCTAATGTGAGGTTCCCTTACTCCAGGGGTTTATTTTACCACACTCTCTCCCTAGAGTTCTTGGTTCCACTTCTTCTAGTTCAGCTACTATCTTGACAGAATTCCCCACTGCAGCATTAATATAGCATCATATTTACACATGTAGATAATGGTTTCCCCATATTTTATATTTTTAAATGTTACATTTTATAAAGCATATGCATATAATTCACTCTAAATCAGAAAGTTACTGTTGTTACCAGGTACCATCAAGTCAGGTCTGACTCAAAGTGACTCTAGTTACAATAGAATGAATTATTCCCAGATTCTGTCCCAGGCACATGATTAATTTTATGTTTAAGACCATTGTTGCAGGCACTGTGTCAATCCTTCTAGTTGAGGATTTTCCTTTTTTTGTTGACCTGCTAGTCTCCCAAACATGATTTCTTTTCCAGAGATTGGTTCCTCCTGCCAACATGTCCAAAATATTTAAGACACAGTCTAGCCACCCTTGCTTCTAAGGAGTGTTCTGGTTGCACTTCTAGGATAGAACTGTTGGTTCTTTTGGCAGTCCATGGTATATTCAATATTCGTCTCCAACACCATAATTTAAAAGCATCAATTCTTCTCATGTCTCCCCTATTCAATGTCCAGCTTTCAGAACCATATGATGTAACTAAAAATACAATGACATGAGTCAGACACATTTTTGTCTTTAATGTGATGTTACTTTTCAGTACTTTAAAAACGTCTTTTGCAACAGCTTTTCTCAATGCAATATGTCTATGGATTTCTTGACTGTTGCTTCCATGAGTATTGATTGCAGAACTAAGTAAAGCAAATCTTAGACAACCTCAATCTTTGCTCTATTTATCATGAAGTTGCTTACACACTCAGTTATAAGGATTTTTGTTTTGTTGCTCTTTAGTCACAATCCATACTAAAAGATATGTTCTTTGATCTTCATCAGTAAATGTTTCAAATCCTCTTCACTTTCAGTAAGCGGAATTGTGTCATCTGCATAATGCAGGTTGTTTATGAGCCTTCCTCAAATGCTGATGCTGAGTTTTTCATAAAGTCCAACTTCAATGATTATGTACTCAGCATAGGATTGAAGAGGTACAATGAAAGGATACAGCCCTGAAACACACTTTTCTTGGCTTTAAGTCAGGAGGCATTCTTTCCCTATTCTGTTCAAACAACTACCTCCTGGTCCATGGACAGATTCCTCATGAGTACTATTTAGGTGCTCTGCTATTCCTATTCTTTGCAATTTTATCCATAATTTGTTATGATCCACACAGTCAAATGGCATTGCATAGTTAGTAAGACATAGACATCTTTCTGATATTCTCCACTTTTGGTTAAAATCTATCTGACATCATCAATGATGTCCCTGGTTCCATGCCCTCATCTGAATCTGGCTTGATTCTCCAGAAGTTTCCTCTCTCTATACTGCTACAGTTGCTAACTTGACCTTGAATATTGAGCAGCTAAAGTAAAAGGAGAACATGATCATGGAATGGTAAAAAATCTTTGCATTTTATACATCAGATAAAGGTCTAATTACTAGAATTTATAAAGAACTCAAGAAAAAAGCTCCCCCCCCAAAAAAAAAACCCCCAAATAACCCAATACACAAATGGGCAAAGGAACTGAGTAGACAGTTCTCAAATGAAGAGGTCCGTAAAGCCATGAAACACATGAAAAAATGCTCAGTATCCCTAGCCATTAGGGAAGTGAAAATTAAAACAACTCTGAGATTTCACCTTACACCAGTAAGAATGGCCAAGATCAATAAAACAAATAAGAACAAATGCTGGGGAGGTTACGGCGAAAAAGGAACACTCTTACATTGTTGGTGGAACTGTAAATTGGTCCAACCACCATGAAAATCAATATGGAGGTATCTTAAAAAACGGAAAATAGATCTACTGTATTCGCAGCTATAACATTACTGGGAATTTACCCAAAGGGTGATGGGTCATCATATCACAGAGACACATGCATCTCCATGTTCAATGCAGCACTTTTCACAATAGCAAGTATATGGAATCAACCAAAGTGCCCTTCAACAGAAGAATGGATTAAAAAAAAACTATGGTACATATACACAATGGAATACTACTCAGCAATCAAGAAAAATGAAATAAGGCCATTTGCAGCAAAATGGATGGAATTAGAGAAAATTATTTTAAGTGAATGAACACAAGCTCAGAAAGAGAAACACCACATGTTCTCACTCATATGTGGGAGCTGAATCAAAATTATAAGAAGGAAAAATCCTATTCAAAGGTTGGATCAAAATAAAATTGAAAAAAAAAAAGCTAAGAATGGTGTCAATATAAATGGTCTAGAAAATGCGTGCAATAGTTCTGACAAGATAAAAACAAAGTTCACTACAGTAAATGTTTCTATCTTAAACAGAACTGGAACCCAAGGACATATAGAAAAATATTACCAAGTAAATGATATAGAAGACTGAGATGGGGAGGGTGGGAGGGGGAAGCATACAAGAGTGTAAGGGGGAACCTATATGAATAATGTACATCAAAATGCATATATGGAAATGTCACAATGAAAACCATGTCAGAATGAATCACAGTAAGGTGTACATTAAAAATTTCCAATAAAAAAGGGAGGACATGATGAGGTTAAACAACCAAACAGATTTCAAAGGGCAGTTTGAAAAGACAAAATTAAAAATTATAACTATGTGTATAAAGAGCTAGAGACAGAAAACCAAAAGGGAAGAATATGCTCTGTTTTTCTTAAGCCTAAGGAATTGAATAAAAATCTCAAACTTCCAGTGGTAATAATGAAGGATTCTACAAGGAAAATATTAAACAACACAGGAAACATCAAAAGAACATGGACAGAATATACAGAATCATTATACCAGAAAGAACTGATGGATGACCAACCATTTCAAGAGGTTTCACATGTTCAGGAATAAATAGTACTAAAGGACAAAGTGGAAGCAGCCTTGAAGGAACTGATGAAACACAAGGCTCCAGGAATTGGTGGAATACCAATAGAGATGTTTCAACAAATAGCGGCAGCACTGCAAACATGCTCAGATGTTTCTATCAATAGATTTGGAAAACAGCTACCTGACCAACTGACTGGAAGACATCCATGTTTTTCCTATTCCCAAGAAAGGAGATCCAACCAAATGTGGAAACTATAGAATGATATCATCAATATCCACATGCACACAAAATTTTTCTAAAGGTAATTCAAAAGCTACTGCACCAATATAAATCAGAATGAACTAAACTTACTGCTTTGCTATGAAAAACCCAAATAATTCAACATGTAAATATATGAGATTTACCAAGTTGAACTTTCTAGACCTCCTCCTACAAATCAACAATTCTTTATGTAACACTAATTTTAAATGAAGGAATAAGTGACAGATAGACCCTATGATTGTTAAATAGTTAAATTTTCTCCCTTAACTTTTCTCAGCTATGTTTTAAATCTTTTAAAATAAGATTTCCTAAAGTCCCAGTTTCTGTATCATAAAAGTGTCAGGAGCTTTGTGTATGAATTCCATAAAATTGTAAATTTTAAGGTATGTGTTTTTGTAGTTTATTTTGAAGCAAATATTTTCTATTTCTAGTGTAGAAAAATAGTTGATGTGTTATAACTGGAAAAATAATTGCAGTATACCACCTAAGTATTCTTAGTTTTTGTGTACCATGTGCCAATTTTTAATTTTAAATCTTTTAGGAAACCATATAAAATAAATTAAAACTGTTTAGATGAAATGTAGAGGTCTTTGGTGTAAGACTTCAAGTTTAATGAAATTCTTGCTACAGAGTGTGATTATTATTACCTAAACTATTATACATATTGTTGTTGTTAAGTGCTATCAATTCAGTTCATAATGAACCATATGCATAGTGATTCATAGTGACCATATGCATAGTGATTCATAGTGACCATATGCATAACAGAAGGAAACACTTTCTGACACTGTACCATGCCCAGCACTATGTCAGGGCTTCTCTGCTATTCATAGGGTTTTCAATGGCTGATTGTTTTGGGATTACTTCTAGAGTGGATTGCCTGTCCTTCTGCCATTTTTTTTTTTTTTTTTTTTTGTGGTGCTGGGAATAGAACCTATGACCTCAGAGAGTGGAGAGCAGAACTCTACCAACTAAACCCCAGCCCAACAAATGTAGTACTTTTAATTTAATAAATTACACTGAACCAAATAAAAATGCCTGCAGCTGTACCACTGTGGCACCCAATGCCATCAGATCTCAGAAGCTAAGCAGGGTTGGGCCTGTTTAGTACTTGGATGGGAGACTGCCTGGGAACAGCAGGTGCTATAGGTGTGGGAGAAGGATCTGCAGCTCACTCCCAAAAAGCAACTTGCCATTTAAAACCCTATGAACAGCCAAGAAACACTGACAATAATGTTTCACCTGTTCTATGTAGGGTCTCTGTGAGTCAGACACAGACTTGATGGCACCTAACAACAACAAATAAAAATATTAATTTTCTGCTGTATCTGAGCATCTTTATTCTTGCTGCAAAATCGAAAATCTCAAACATAAGAGTTATCCAAACCAAAAGTCAAGATGCACATTCCTTAGCTGTATATCAGAAATTCAGAGTATAAAGGTCTGCAGTAAAGTTTGGGGTTCCTTATTTTACTAAAAATCCCAGGTTGCTCAGACTGCTTGTGGACTACTTTAGAGTTTTCAGAGACAGATATAGAGTAAAAAATAGAAGGAACTTCTTTCATCTTCTAAATTCCAAACCTTTAAACAGAATATTGCTACTTTCCTGTCATTTATAAAATAAGAATATATACAGAATTTCATTTGATAAGTGAGTTGCATGAGTCAAAAATTTGTCTGAATATTCCTCCATTATTTTATCATGGCCAGGAAGAAAAAATTAGGGATCATTCTCTCTACAGAGAGCTCTGTGATCCGATCATATTTTTAAAAAGCAAGTTGGGAACTTGATAGATCAGTGTATATTTTACTATATTCAATTCTAGACAAGCAGTATTATTGTTAAAATTTTTTATCTAATACTAAAATTTGGCC
Source organism: Pedetes capensis (assembly GCA_007922755.1). Lineage (NCBI taxonomy): Eukaryota > Metazoa > Chordata > Mammalia > Rodentia > Pedetidae > Pedetes > Pedetes capensis. The sequence continues at coordinate 5,216 of VMDO01042848.1, forward strand.
AAGTCTTAAAGAAACATGAAGTACAGAATAATCAGTAAACATCTCATATTTAATCTGTTTTCTTATTAGGGAAACAAAAACAATATTTAAATTCATAATTTAAAAGAAAATATTAGAATTTTTTAGTTAGGATATAGGAAACAGTAAGAGAATATTACCAATAAATTATAACAAAAAGATAATTTGCAAAAAAGATACTTGCTCTTGAATTCTTCCAAGAGCTACAATTACAAGTAACTAAATAAATTGCATTACAAAGAGTGATAACAACTCAAAGGAAAGATGATGTACTAGAGTGTTTGCTTTACTTTGGCAGGTCATTGAAGGATGAGGTGGTTACTATACAAGCAGCAGATTAGAAGAAATCAGATAAAATGTTAGTAAACTCTAAAGTCTTGTTAAAGGAATTGCTAGTTTTGAAGCTGAGTGCTCAAAGTGCCTGAGATTCCACATTTACTTATAATCTCTGCTCCCCATTCCCCTACCAAGTACTTATAAGAAAGATTAAGGGAGGGCAGGAAGCTGATGAAGATTCCCACTCGGGAGCTCAGGAATGATGTGGGATTAACTGGCCTGGGGAGACAGGCATTGATAATTATCTTTTTCTGGATCTACTCTAATATGAAGTAAAAGCTTCATGTTATTGGGGTGGGAAACAAACATTCTCTCCCAGGGTCAAATCCAAGATTCATTGCTTTGGGGGCAGGGTAAAACCAGACATTCTCTACTCTGAAGGATCAAGAAACTCTTAAATCATGAGGAGCAGGGGCCTGCACCTTGCAGTAGAAGTCAGGAAACTCTTCTGTTGGAGAGCACTGTACACACAAGGCAGTGATTGGTGCTATTAGAATAGAAAGAGTGCAGGGAAAATCCCACCCTGGAGGCTCAGGTGGACAGGTCTCATAAAACTGAAGCTGTACCAGAACAGAAGCCCCATTGTCACTGCCAATATGGAAACCAGTCTACCACTCAAGGAGGGCAAAAGAAGGACTCTTGGTGACACAGTTTTGTAGGGATGGCTAAACACTGAAGGTGGAACAGAAAGCCTGAGAAAAACCTTCCAGAATCTGTAGCCACAGTCTAAGCACAAGGAAACCTCAGGTCTGTCCAGACAACTGAAGCCTGTAGGGCACTAATAGAGAGGATCAAAATGACAAAATGAAATTCCAGTTCAGTCTCTATTTTAACTCAGCCTCCCCCAAATAATGGCATTGGAGGAGAAGAGGCTGCCTAGTTCCATGGATAAATAGCGTTTACTGCCATTTCTGTTTTTCTTTCTTTACTTTTCTTTTTTTTTTAGAATATAGGCTTTTTTTTATTACTTGAGATTTCCAAATATTGTCATTTCGGATATCTGCTTATGATATGATCCCATCAGATGGTATACTAAAATTAAATATATATACATATATATATATATATATATATGTACATATATATATATCACATACATATAAATACGCATATGTATTTGCTTTGTACATGAGTTAACAAGTTTGCAAAATATTTTACATAGTGTAATATTCAGAAGGCATGAAAGGGAATACTGTAGAAAATCTCCCTTTTTTCTCCATCCATCAAGATCTTTCTCTCTCTACAGGTAGTCCCTGTTACCAATTTCTTAATAGCTTTCCGGAGGTAACCTATGCACATACAAGCAAATAACATTAAGTGAAAATTATGTTATTGTGTAATGGTTAGCTAGTTAGCCATGCCTAAATTATTTTCACTGCAACAAACTATGAAAATACAGACTGCAAATTCATGTAAATTCATTCAGTTAGACTTGATAAGTAGACACTCTAAAATTATAGTATTTTATTTTGCTTTTTTTATTGGAAATTTTTAATGTATACCTTAATGTGATTTATTCTGACATTCTTTTCATTGTGACATTTCCATATATGCATTTTGTTGTACATTATGCATACAGGTTCCCCCTTACCCTCTATTGGGAATTTACCCAAAGGGAGATGGGTCATCATACCACAGAGACACCTGCATCTCCATGTTCAATGCAGCACTTTTCACAATAGCAAGTATATGGAATCAACCAAAGTGCCCTTCAACAAAAGAATAGATAAAAAAACTATGGTACATATACACAATGGAATACTACTCAGCAATAAAAAAAATGAAATAAGGACATTCGCAGCAAAATGGATGGAATTAGAGAAAATTCTTTTAAGTGAATGAACACAAGCTCAGAAAGAGAAACACCACATGTTCTCACTCATATGTGGGAGCTGAATCAAAATTATAAGAAGGAAAAATCCTATACAAAGGTCGGTTCATAATAAAAGAAAAAAAAGGTAAGAATGGTGTTATTATAGATGGTCTAGAAAATGCATGCAATAGTTCTGACAAGGTAAAAAGAAAGTTCACTGCAGGAAAAGTTTCTACCTTAAACAGAATGGGAACCCAAGGATATATAGAAAAATATTACCATAAAAAGACAAGTAATTAATAGAGAAGTCTTTGATGGGGGGTGGGGTGGGGGGAAGCATACAAGAGGGTAAGTGGGAACCTATATGAATAATTTTCTGTTTTTCTACATACAATGCCAGTCTTCAGTCAAAAATTATGAGACACAGAAAAAAAAATACAATGTGAAGGAACAAAGCATTCCAAACAATTGAATTTAGAGGAGTCCATATATTAAATCTGCTGGATATGAGCTTTTTATTTTTTTGTGGTACTGGGGGTTGAACCTGGAGCCTCGTAATTGCATGCTTTGCAAATGCTGGACCACTGAGCTGCACCCTCAGCCCATTTGTTTACTTTTTGAGAGAGGGTCTGGCTAAATTACGCAGACTGCCTCTGGTCTCAAACTTGTGATCCTCCTGCCACCATCTCCTGAGTCACTGGGATTACAGGCATGGGCTACCATGCCTGGCTTAGATATGAACTTAAATTCATAAGGATAAATATGTAAAAATCAAGGGAAAAGGTGGTCTACATGAAAGAAATGGATAATCACACATACACACAAATAAAAATGAACACATTTTGAGAGCTATTTAAAAATAAGACATGGTAGAACATCTTTAGAAGGTTTTTGCATGGATGCAGACATTCTACAAAATATTGGTTTCTATTAAATCTACCATTTATATATAGCATAAGTCCTGTATATGTATTTCTTAAATGGCAGATTCTTTGTCCATCTCTCTTTCTTTTCCTGTTCTGCCTCTGATTTGATGGTGCCTTATTACTTCAATCCACATTATTTCTTTCTTCTCATATATTTCCTCAGGAAACTTTGTATTTCATACATAATTTATCATTTAATTATGTATATCCTGATAACTTAAATATCAGTATTCACTTCCCAGATTCTGTCTAGATATGTATCAAGGATACTAGGAATCTAGAAAACAATGCCTTCCTTAATTGGAGAAACTTTGTCAAGAAGTCATTCAATTCAAGTCAGAATTGACCCCAGCACTTTCATCAGAGCACCTCCAATGTTCCTTTGCATTAATTTGTGTATCTCTACTGGATTTAATCCTTGGAGGGAATGGAAAATTATTCATATTTATATCTGTGATATCTAGGACAGTGTCTAGTATACACTAGATGCATACTAAATTTGTGCAGAATGCATGCATAAGTGAATACATGAATGAAAAACATGCCTCTGGTTCAGCTGCAATACTTATCATTATCCTTTAGTGTTTTTGTTTTTGCCTCAGTACAACTGTGTATTACTGGGTTGGATAAAATACCTGGTAAGAAGGTAATGCATGAATCCTTGTTTCCTCTTTCCAGCATTCTAGCAGTCCTAGCAGAGGCTACTTTCTTTAGTACACCAACAACCTACATTGTTATTTTCATCTTTATATGACCAGGATGATAGATAGTCTTCATTGTAATAGTTTTATTCTTTGCCCCATCAGTATGATATTAACACTTAGATTTGCTTAGATGGCATTTAACTCTAATGCTGATGAAGATTTCCTTTATAAGCTCTTCTTTTTATTATCCTTTTATGTTTATGTAGATTTTCATGGGGATACTTTATTATTTGGTGCTAAAACATGACTTTTTTCTGTATCTAATGAACATTTTATCTTAGGAAGCTAGGATTTCTACTCTTAAAAACAAATTTTTATTTTTCTTTAAAGGAGAGACTATTGAGAAAAAGTTTATACTCAGAATGATGACCATTTAATAAAAAATATGGAGCACTGAGTTTAATGGAATCCTGCAAGTGTAGGATTACAGTTTAGATTCTCTTGTAGTTGAATTATGTTGGAATTTCCCATTAGCATGCTAGAGGTAGTCATGAAGATCATTGTTGCTAGAGACTTGCTGACAAGCTAGGTTTTCAATTTAGCTTTGTACATTGAGTACAGAAATTTGATACTGGTCACCTTTCTGTTCGAATAGTTTCCCCCAGCTGTAATTCTCTGAGAAGTTTTATACTTAACAAGGTGAGATTCTTTTCAGCTATCCATCTTTAAATGTCCAAATTCCTCATTTGAGATAAATTTTCAAATAAGTAAACAAATGATATTAATCCTCAGGAAAAAATCACCAAAACTACTATAACAAGTTGCTTACAGTAGTACAAAAATAAACCTAAAAATTCGCTAATGACTTTTATGGTATAATATATGTTAACTAAATCTCAGTAACGTATTACAATAAATTATATTCTTTTCAGAATATATGTAATTCAACAAGTATCTTAATGTAGAGATAATAAATTAACAAACATCAATTGAGTTCTCAATGCCTTCAATATAATATTTTTCATTACTGGTAGGCTGAACCCACAGCCTCATGAATAATTTGCAAGTATGCTACGACTGAAGTGTATGCTCCGCTCCTATTATTATTATCATTATCATTATCATCATCATCATCATCTTGAAACAGGGTCTAGCTGATTTACACAGGCTGCCTCTGGCCTGGTATTCTCCACCTGCCTGCCTCTGTTTCCTAAATCTCTGAGATTACAGATGTGTACCACTGTGCCCAGTTTACAAATTTTTGAATATAAAATAATAAAAACTGAATGGGCACACTAGCACAAGCGTAATCACAGTGCCTCTG
>VMDO01042849.1:0-10388 GCA_007922755.1 Pedetes capensis
CCAGATCAGAGTTGTTTTTTTTGGCCTCTTCAATACAGAACATCATCTGGTCTGGGCCCTTGCATACTCGGCCTATAAAGTCTAGGAAGGGCTTATTGGCCCAATGTCAGAGGGAGGTTCAATGTGGAATTGTGCCCTTATGGGGAAGTCGGCCCCAACACAAACATATTTCACCAAAGCTTTGGGCTGGGGACCACAGATTGTAGGGCTGCCGTAGAGAAATTGGGGCCTTCCCCCTAACAGTCAATGGATCCCAACTGCGACCCGTGTCAGCATTTCTGTTGGCTCGTTGCTCACATTCATCTTTATAGGAAGCTCCCCACTGTATGAAAGCTGGCGCAGGAAGAACTACTCTGGTTATGTCCGACCAGTCCTGGGGGTCATTCATCTTTAGACTGAGGGCTTCTAATAGGGTCCTAGTACACGGGGTGTGGGGTCCGTCCTCCTTGACTGCTGTCTTGACCTCCTTTAAATCTTTCTTATCACGGGGTACCACATCTGGGGTCTTTCGGCAGTGGGCACCAAGTTAACCAGATAGGCCTGACATCTGTCCCAGGCCTCATTTAAGCCTCCCATCCATCCACTTACAGCTAAGGACGCAGGGGAGGCCAATTCCGGGTAAGATGGGAGATGACTATGGTTAGGACATATTCCATCCCCTGGGCACACTTCTGAAGGGGGTTCCCATCTGGTAGGGGATTTGGGGAGGAAGTCCCTCCCCTTTGGGGCTAATTTCTGGGGAAGGCTTATTCCCATCATCCATTTCTGGGGTTGATCCCTCCCCCTGGGACAGCTTTAAGGGTTGTAACCTTCAGGGCTCCTGGGGGCCCCTGTTTTTTCTATCTGGTCATCTCCCTTCTCTTTTGGTCTCAAAGCCACTAATCATCGTTTAAATGCATCTGAAAAATCTCCTTTTCCCCCTACCAAAGTCATCCTAGTTTGTATCTCAACCTGATGCCAAACGGCTGGGTCAGAGAGGTCCCGTTTGGCTACCCATGGCGCCAATTTTTAACTTTCTCCCAAAACCTGGAGGCTTTTGCCTCAGAGACTATAATACCCTTCACTCCTACCCAGGTGAGATGTACTGCACCTGCGACTCTACCGATGTTGTCAGTTTGTTCCCCATTTTAACGCTTTTTGGATCCAAATTGGGGGGGGGTCCTCAAACCTGAGTCAATTTGACTCTTAACCTGCTGGATCCCTAGAAAAGGGGTTCCAATTTAATTGCATGTGTTCCCGCAGAAAGGGAACCAGGACTGCAGAGAGACCATCCCAAGACCTATGTGTGTGTTCCCAAAGGACCCCCAACGAGTTTATCCTTCCCAGAGCCCTCCGGAAAGGCAGCTCCTAAACTCCCAGAGCCCTCACAGAGGAACTCCAACCCAAAAAGATTTTGTAGCTTCTCGGGGCCCCCCTGAGAGGCACCCCTTCATCCCCAGAGTCCTCTAAAAGGAAGCTCCCTTTCATTGACCCTTAATAGTTCACAGAGCCCCTCAAAGGAGGCTCCTTGCTGTTAAACCAATAACCATTTGCCGCTAAGTACAATCATTAACCTTTAGGACTGTTTGCCAATGCTGGCTACTTGACTGAGTATCGAAGTACTAGGGCTTGAAGCCCATTACCAGGATGGGCCCCTTAAGGGGTGTCCCATGTAGTTGGGTCTCAAAGGAATTCTTACTCCCCCTTCCCAATCTGGCCCGATGAACGGGGAGTCCTGACCAACCCTTTGGCCGTCCCACATAGGGATTCCACAGCTTGTTGAGTCCTGGCATACGAGGGTCCCAACCAGGGAGGTAAGCACGCGACACAGAAAATAAAGTGATGAAAGTGACAAAGACAAGTACTCTGAACAAAAATCCCGTTAGTTACTTTTCCCCCACCCAGAGCGGCCCACACACAAGACAGGGACTCTACAAAAAAACATAGTCAACAGCCCTGTTAGAGCCTGCTTGAGGGAGGGAGAGACAGGAGGTGAACTTTATTGCAGTGAGGGGGTTGGGTAGGTGTCACTAACAAGTTACCGAACACATACGAGACAGGACAAACAACAGCTAGGACAGACATAAGACAGTGGACACACAAGGAAGCTCTCACCCGTCTGGGGACTGGAAACGGGTCCTGGAGAAGCCAACAAAGGTCCCCCGTTGTCTCCTGAGGGTCCCGGTTTGGGCGAAGGCTGTGGGGCTTCACCTTGCTGCTAGGCTCACTCTGGCTGTGAGCGAGAACCAGCCACCGAAGACGCGCTGTCCGGTGAGGGGGAGCCCAGCCCCAGAGAACTGCGGCTCCCACAGAGGAGGCTTATGCCCTTGGCCACTCCGCCAGTCCCTGGGGACAGCTCGGAGGTTTACGCCCGTGGCGGCTCCTCGCTTCTTTTTTCAGGTCCAGACAACGACCCCTAAGTGCACAGCTCAGTGGTGACAGCTCAGAGGCTTATGACCTCAGCTGTCTAATGAAGGGAAGCCAAGCGCCTGAGAACCGCAGCTTCTGGAAAGGAGGCTTATGCCCACGGCCACTCCGCCAGTCCCGGAGGACAGCACGGAGATTTATGCCATGGCGGCTCCTTGCTTCTTTCTTCATTCAGGACGCAGGCTCCCCAAATTGACCCTGACTGCTTGGTGCACTGCCCTTATATCCCGTTCAGGGGCCAGCCAGGGACCAATCACAGATTGCCCCTCTATACAGGCTTTGGCCAATCAGGGGCGACATGCAAATTTGGATTTGTAAAAGGGACCAATTGTGGTTGGTTCCTGAACCGTCCAATCAGAAGCCATGAGGTGGTTTGGAAATAGCCAATCAGATGTCAAGGGGTCTGAGGACAGGAAGCTGCGTCTTTGGAAGCTCAATGCCCTGCAGTTCCTGGATATAGGACAAAGGTTACTGCTGGGGGGAACAAGCCTCAGACCTCCAAGTGGGCCTACATAGGCCCCAGGGCCAACTGCCTCTCTAGGCACTGCTGTATATGAACCTCTGTGCTCCATTACAACGATTCTCCTCACAGCGCTTAATGTCACAACGACATTGTTCCCCCACAACAAACACAGCTTTCCTGTATCAGAAGAAAGTCCTAACCACGGATACAGAAGGCACTGCTTAGGAAAACGGATTGCTGATCTGAAATCTGTAGAGCCTGCTTATGCTGCCTAATGCTGAATAAAAGAATATTCATAATGTCAAAATAGTAAGAGGATCAGCCAGGCGCAGTGGCAAATACCTATAATCCCAGCGGCTCCGGAGGCGGAGTCAGGAGGATCGCAACTTGGAGCCCAGAGTCAGTCTTCATAACTTAGTGACACCCTGTCTCAAAAAGTAAAAAAATGGGCTGAGGGTGCAGCTCAGGGGTCCAGCACTTGCAGAGCATGCAAGCGCGAGGCAGTGGGTTCAGCCCCCAATACTGCAAAAAAAAAAAAAAAAAGATACTAACAGGATTGAAGAGTTAAACCCCAGCTAGGACAGACATATCCACGTGTATGTCCCACTTTTTCTTCCTCCATATGAATTAGCAGCTCACGGCAGACACATCATTGTGAAGTATGACCTGTGGCCCCCAGTTTCCACAACATCCTGGCCACATGAGGCATAGCTGAGCAGGAACCCTGAGGTGTAGCCACCTTAGCATACTTTTTCCCCTGTCTACTTAGCCTAACTAACTGCAAACCTACCTCCTCTCATAAAGAGAAATTTGTTTTTCCTTTGTATTAAGCTGATTAACTAACAGAGACTTCGCCCTCCCAGTGAGGACACTTTGGGAAGAGCTATGTAGAGAGAGGGGCTCTGCCAAGCTCTCTCACCTGAGGACTATGGATTGTTTCTGTTGTTGACATGTCCTGCTCCTGTGGGCTGGGCTCTGTAGGCACGGGCGAGTTCCTCTGTCTTTGCAGTCTTGGCTGACGGCCTGTGATCTGCAGCCCATTTGGGTGGAATGCCTATTCCATAGTAAAATTGTTTTCTTTTTGTACTACCTTTATGAAGGGGCATTCCGGGGTAGGAGATTTCATTTCTAATCATGGCAAAGGACAAAATGACAGCAATTTACTTTAATAATCTTAATTGGTTTTATTTCTGACTCTAGAACCAGGCAACACTTCATTTCACAGAGTAGAATAAATGTCCCCAGAGCAGAGCAAGAGGTGGCGGAAGCAGAAACAGGGCTGGGAATGTAGCTTGGTGGTGAGCGACGTTGTAGCATGGTGTTCAGGAGGCCCTGGATTCCCTCCCCAGGACCATCCACACACACCACACACAAAAAGCACAAAGAAAATAAATAAAGTGAAGGCAGAATGATTATTTCACTTACTGGCCATGTAAGACTGGGCCAGAGAGACAACAATAGAAAAATATCTGATTGGTTAATGTCAGGTTATTTCAGGTTACCTTTTTGTGAAAGAATTAAGGCACAGGGAACTTCTGTACACAGGTTTAAATTGGTCTGTTTGGGAGACTGGGTTATTCCTCTAATCCTAATTTCTCTGAAAGTGAGACAAGCAGCTCAGGTACAGCTTGGTGAGGTAGAACTTTATTTATTTTTATCTTTATTTTATTTTATCAAAATGGTAATTTAGAGTTGAACCCAGTACCTCCCATATACTTTGCAAGTGCTCCACTACTGGGCTTCACCTTCAGTCCATTTTTTATTTTATTTATTTTTGATTTTTTCCCCAGGAATTTTTTATTGGTGATTTTTTCAGTGTACACCGTAATGGGCTTCATCATACGTTTCCACACTCATGCCTATCATTGCACATCACTCATGTTCACCTCCCCCGTTACGGCCTCTAACACCCACACCCATGAGGTGGAACTTTGAGCGACTCCATTTTGATGTCTAGTCTGACCTATTGTTGCCCAGGGCAGACACCTAGTCCAAAGCATTGGCCTCCTGCAGGTTTTACTTAACAATTATATTTTCACAGCACAGGATATGTCACTGGGGTTCTGGGGACCCTCAGTTTCCACAGGGATAAAACTGCTGTCTCTCCTCAGCTCAGCCCTGGGGACACTCAGGTGCTCCTCACAGAGGGTTTTTCTCCCAATGCCTGCATCCAGGGGCTTGAGTCACCCTAACCTGCCACTCTACCCCGGTTAGTCCCCAGGCTCGGTGGACACCCCCCACACACACACCTCTTGTCACCATGTCTACTGCCTAGGAGTTACCCTCACCTCCTGCTTCCTCCCCTGCCATTTGTCATTCAGGTGACAAGTATTATTGAACACCTAGTATATGCCAGGGGGCTGGGATTTAGCTCAGTGGGTAGAGCGCTGCGCTGCAGTCTCTGAGGTCCCAAGTTCAATCCCCAGCACCGCAAAAGTGGGAGAAGGGCCTGGCAATCCACTCCCAAGACAATCCCGAAACAGTCAGCCATTGAAAACCCCATGAGGGTCACTATGAGTCGGATACCGACTCAATGGCACCTAACAACAACAACAAGTATATGCCAGACACATGGTAGATCTTTGTCCTTGTGGAGTTTAATTTGGGGGAGAAGGACAGACAAAAAATAAATAAATGATAGCCACGAGTGGTGGCGCACGTCTGTAATCCCAGTGGCTCGGGAGGCGGAGGCAGGAGGATCGCAAGTTCAAGACCAGACACAGTACTAACCACATCTGACCCTGTTTAGCTTCCGAAATCTGATGGGATCGGATGCCACAGGACTATGGGTGCAGACTAGGACTATCATAGAAGCACTGATATAGTGCTGCATATGGCACAGTGTCCGAGAGGGTTTCGTTCTGATATGTATGGGGTTGCTATGACTGCTATGGGGTTGCTCTGACTCTACTCAATGGTACCTAACAACAACAACATGCCTGCAGCCATACCACTGCAATGTCCAATCCAATCAGATCTTGGAAGCTAAACAGGGTCAGACCTGATTAGTACTTAGATGGGAGACTGCCTGGGAACACCGGGTGCTGTAGGCTTGCGAGAAGGACCTGGCCACACTCTCCTAAAAAGCTATTTGCCATTGGAAACGCTACAAACAGCAGAGAAGCACTGACAATAGTGTTTCGCCTTCAATAGACCTCTCACTCTGCTGGGGGTCCTTGAGGTTGGCGTCTTCTCATGAGATGCTAACACCTTACGTGCTCTTCAGACTCTTATTTTCTCAAGTTCCTGTTCTGTCATGTGTGTACGGTACAATTTTCCAGAAGCCACAAGACATGTGATGATGGCACTGCTCCCGTGACTAGTGGGATGCAGACGTGGGCAGAACGCCTGACACATCTATGTGATAGACAATGACCTCCATAGAACACAGCTCTGTGGGGAACTTAGTAAATTGTTTTTACAGCCAACACATATGAAGAGCTCCACGTTAGGTTGGTACCTCCCAGGATCCCGCCCTCCTCATGGGCCTTCCCGGTACCATGAGGGGCATAAAAACTTAAATTTATTTACCATCACATGACTCAGGAATATTTTCTAATGCTCTGGAAACTTCACTGTGTATTTCATCGTCTACTCTCCCAATGGATAAGATTAATTCTATCTGCCATTATCCTGGAAATGCATACGATGCTGTAGGAATCAAAAATACATCGACTCTGGCAGCACTTCCCTTACACATCCTGCAATCCCCCTTCTCGCGCACCTCACTTCTTAGCCATAATTATTCTCTGGCTTTCTTAATTTATTATTCCATATTTAATCTGAGTCTGTAGACTTGTGTGCTTCTTGTTTTGAAGTAATCGAGAGAAGACATTTCTGTGTGGTATTTGTTTTTTCTACTGCTGATGCTAAGGTGCTAATGACTGCTGACCTAAGCTCTAAAAATATCTCCAATAAGGATGTTCTTAAATTCCTCAAATAATATTTACCTTGACGCATAAGAAGTCAACAATGTGATAACAATATTAAGCCTGAAATAAGAAACAGAGGGTCTTGTCTCTGACAATTACTGGGCAAATTATTTTCAGAAAATAACTCCCTTATCTGAAAACAAGAATATTAAACAAAAGTTTCCCTAAATTCTATCACAGTCCCGTATTGTCTGGTTTAATTGTAGTAGCAGACAGCATTTTTTTAAAGGAAGTTTTCACATCAGACAATACTGGTGAAAGGTTAACTCCAGAAGTTTGGGGAATTGATCAGTGGATTGCAACAATCTTTATTTGTGACAATGAGTGATGTTAACCAGAGGTGATTAGAGAAGTAGAAGTAACATCAGCAATCAGAAAAAGCAGTAACATACCTCCACCTGCAGGCTAATTTGTGAAGTACAAAAATTGGCATTCAACTAGTTTGCTTTGCGCAAAATCAGGAAGTGTTTCATTCTGCTGTACATAGGGTGCCTATGAGTTAGACCCGAATCGATGGCATCTAACAACAATAGTTCGCTTCGACTTTTCTGCTGGGTGATCATTTCAGGTCCCCACTAAAAGTTGTAAAAAGCTGTAGCCACTAGTTTCTGATTCCATACAATTGAAACACTTTAGGCGCCAGTTGCGGTGGCGCAAGCCTGCAATCCCAGCGTCTCAGGAGGTGGAGGTAGGAGGATCACAATTTCCAGACCAGAGGCAGTCTCCGTAACTTTGGGAGACCCTGTCTCAAAAGTAAAAAAAAAAAAAAAAAAGGCTGGGAATGCAGCTCAGTGGTCCAGCACTTGCAGAGCATGCAGGCGCAAGGCCCTGGGTTCAACCCCCAGTGCCACACACACAAAAAAGAATTGAAACACTTTAGAGCCATACCCAGGCCAGTGCACAAGGACAGCCCCTGGCCCCGGGGCAGCACTGAGCAGGGGGCCAGGCTGCGCCCAGGCCTCTGCCCCGGGCTCGCCTGTCAGCAGCTTTGCAGGTGACCGTGTGCGTGGTGGGGCCGGAAGTCCTGGGTCGCGCCCGTGCCTCACTCCATTCACGGTGGATCTGTCCCTAGGCCCGAGGCCGCTTACGCTGGGGTCCATGTGAGTAAATCAGACACTCGGGGACCTCTCATCTGTTAGTCAGCTTCGGTCCCTGTACACTGCGGGTGCTGCTGTTGTTAGGTGCTGACAACGAGTTGGGTCTGACTCATAGTGACCCTATAAACACCAAAACACTCCCTGACGCTGTGCCCAGAACTGTTGTCAGTGCTTCTCTGCTACTCGTAAGGTTTGGATGGCCGATTGTTTGGGGGAGTGGATTGCCACGTCCTTCTCCCAAGCGTGCAGCACCTGGTGTTCCTAGGTGGTCTCCCATCCAGGGAGTAACCAGACTGACTCTGCTTACCTTCCAAGACCTGATGGGATCGGACACCACAGTGGTATGGATGGCTCCAGGCTTATGTGAATAGAAAAAAATATGAGAAATAACGCAAGTTTCCATAAATAAGGAACTGGCTTTACAAATTATGGTGGAGAAATATGCAATTCTTAAAAAGATTGAGGTTTTCCAACATGAATGAAGAAAGAAAGATTTAGAAGCATATGGATAAATGAAAAAAGAACTGTATAATATTTTACAAGTACTTTCCCCTTAGATGTTTTGGAAATACATTTATACATGCATGTACAGAAATTTATGGAATAGAAACTGAAAGGAAGTGAAAGTATTGATTCTGGGGAAAAAACAATGCTCTGGAGACTTCTGAACTGTTTTGCTCTTGGGAAAGGAAAGGTGATTTTATGTATCACATGTGCTTAAAAAAGCAGAAAAAGGGGTGAGGTTGCCTTTGCATATAAATCAAGCTGACATTGATACCAGATGGTTGGATCTTATGGCATGGAAACAGTAGAAATCACATGTCATTAGGTAAATTAGGTATGAGTTAGGTATTATTAGAAATTCCCCCACATGTCTGTCAGCTGCAACAATGGCCAAAACATAAGGAGATTGTGTGCGTGGCACAGTGTTGAGTAGTGTTCCATCCTGCTGTCCTAAGGGTCTCTGTGAGTCAGATCTGACTCGACAGCACCTAACAAAAACAACCAGAAATTAGATATTATTAGGATATCAGCCCAAACTGGCTGATTTCAGCTTGAGCCAAAGGGAGACAGCAGAAAGTAAGATCAGGCTGGTGTTTGCTAGACAGAAGAGAGCGGCCAGCGTGGACGGGTTGTCTGGGGTGCAGGCTAGTGTTTGGCAATTGTCCACAGTCTGTGGGCTTGGTTTCGAAAAGTGGTCTTGTGCACGAACATCCTGGCCTTGTACCTGGTGGGCTAATGAGCAGTGACGTCACTCAGGAACCACGGAGTCCCTCCTGTTGCTGGCGTCATCTTCTTGCCAAAGGACCGTCGGCCAGGTGTTAAGCGCACACTTGCAATCCCAGAACTCAGGAGCCTCAGGCACCTAACAACACCTAGGAGGCCACATAGCGAGACCCTGTCACAAAATAAATACATAAATAAATAAATAAATAAACACACTTTCTGTGCTTGAATTGCCAAAAAGCACAGGGATGGGTAGAACGGTAGTAGGGACCCCTGTCTGCTTGGCAATACACCAAGTTATCCCTGCGTTGTGGTCTTGGACAAAACATTTCTCAAATGAGCAACACGTCTGCATGCAGAGCCAAGCAGAGTCTGACTGGAGACTGAGGCAGCAGAGGGACAGACACAGCACGAAGACAGACCTGGCCGGCCTCCATCCTATCCTTGTCCGCAATCACGTGTCCATGGGTCTCCCAAAGAGCCACTGCTTTTCGCAAAAGCGGCTTTTGTGTTTTACAAATTAACTGCGGCAACTGTCATTATCAGAACCCACCCGAGTGACGCTGGGGGGGACTGCTGCTCAGGGGGCACCCTCCAAAATCAGTGACTTTTTAATCAACTCACAGCATTTGCTCTGACACTTTGATATCTGAGTTGACCTAGGGGCTGACCAAGGGCATTGCATGGGGCAGGGCGCTTCCTCGGTGACAACCCCCCTTCCCTTTGTCATCTGTGTGGCCATCTTTTTTCCTCTCTCTTTCTTTTTTGCAGAAGTTGGGAGTAGAACACCCAGGCCTCCCACACACTTTGCAAGTGCTGTACCTTTGCACTGCACCCCCAGACCCATTTTCATTTTTTTGAGTCAGACTCTCGCTAAATTATGCCCGCTGCCTCTGGCTTCAAATTTTTTTTTTATTAGAAATTTTTAATGTACATCATTGACATGCTTTTCGTTGTGACAATTTTATAGGTTACCCCTTACCCTCCTCTATGTTTCCCCCCCCCCTTCCTATCTAAGTTTCCCATCCAAGTCTTCTCTATCTTTTACTATATAGTGTTTTTCTATATGTCCTTGGGTTCCATTTCTGTTTAAGATAGAAACTTTTCCTGTAGTGGTCTTTGTTTCTATCTTGTTAGAACATTTACATGCGATTTTTAGTCCATTTATATTGACCTCATTCTTATCTTCCCTCCCCCCCTTTTAATGTGATCTGACCTTTGAGTAGGATTTTTCCTTCTTGTAATTTTGAGTCAGCTCTCTCA
>VMDO01042850.1:0-10275 GCA_007922755.1 Pedetes capensis
CCCAGCTTGTTTGTTTGTTTGTTTTTGGAGACACTATCTTGCTGCTAGTGGACATGGTCGGCAGGAAGACAGGAAATAAG
This sequence comes from Pedetes capensis, assembly GCA_007922755.1. Lineage (NCBI taxonomy): Eukaryota > Metazoa > Chordata > Mammalia > Rodentia > Pedetidae > Pedetes > Pedetes capensis. The sequence continues at coordinate 81 of VMDO01042850.1, forward strand.
GAAATAGAGGTCTCCACAGCTACTGACGACCCAGGCTCCTCATGTGCTTCCTAGCCACCTGTAATATGAATATTAATGTAAGCCTCCTCCGAAGCACAGGCTTTGATCTGGTAGGCAATGCTTCTGGGATAGATAATACCCTTACAAATATCATACTTGCTAGGAGGAAGGGGATAATTAAAATCCCTCCTCATTGCTACTGTTCATCTGGGAAGAATGGTAAGATTGCATGAGAAATACATCCAGCAATCTGAAAGGACATTGTTTAGTATATTCTGCCTGCATTTGTAACCTTTTGAAATGCCTGTCTTTGAGCACAGTCCTTTGCAGACACTGGGAAACCATTGACTCACTCCAGGCACACAGGCCCTAGGTGTAAAATGTCTTTCCTTCCCCTGAAGTCTCAAACCCTGCCCCACCCCAAGATCACAGGTGACCTTACCTCTAGGGGTTGTTGTTGTTAGGTACCATTGAGTCTGTAGGTATCCGACCCATAGTGACCCTACCCAGAATACAACAGGGGAAACACTATTGTCAGTGCTTCTCTGCTGTTCATAGGGTTTTCGATGGCAGATTGATTTTGGGAGGAATGGGTTGCCGGGTCCTTCTCCCAAGCCTACAGCACCTGGTGTTCCCAGGCAGTCTCGCATCCAAGGACTAACTAGGCCCCATCCTGCTTAGCTTCGGAGATCTGGCGGGATTAGATGCCACAGGGCTACAGCTGCAGGCAGTTCTAGGGGCAGTAGCTCTTTATTAATGCCTACCTTCGCTTCTCAAAGGTTGACTATCTTTGTAATCTATGTCTATATTCTCTATCTTTAATAAACTTAGTGTATATACTATGAAAGGGCTGGGATTTAGCTCAGTTGGTAGAGTGCTGTGCTGCAGTCTCTGAGGCCCAGAGTTCAATTCCCAGCACTGCAAAAATGGGAGAAGGGCCTGGCAATCCACTCCCACAGCAATCCCGAAACAGCCATTGAAAACCCTATGAGGGTCGCTACCAACGGCATCTAACAACAACAACATATACTATGGAAGAAGGACCTTGCAATCTACTCCCAAAGCAATCCCAAAACAATTAGCCATTGAAAACCCTATAAGGGTTGCTGTACCTAACAACAGTTTCTATACTATAATTTCTGTGTCTTATGTTAATTCTTTTATACAAAGAAACACAGAAGGACCTGAGGTATCATCTGCTAGAGAGGCGAAGGACCTGCCTGCCACCCCCCCACCACCTGCACTTCCTTCTCTGGACCCACTCCCTGAAGTCTCCCTGCTAATATTACTACATAACTAAGGCTGGCCTTGACCTTGAGATCCTCCTAAATCCAACTCTCGAGGATTAATTTTCAATTTTTTGGTGGCACCTGTAGAAAACTTTGGTAGAAAACTTTTTCTTCTTCTTCTTTTACAATCTTTTCTTTCTTCCTCCCTTCATCCTCCTTTTCTCTCTACTTATTTATTTGTTTTCTCTTTCTTTCTTTCCTTTGTTCTCTTTTACCTAGGGCCTGCTGCATGCTATGCAAGTGCTTTAACACTGAGCCACACCCCCAGCTAGACCCCTTTTTTATGTTTTATTTTTGAGACACAGTTTCAATAAAATGTGCACACTGCTTCTGGCCTCCTTCCTCCCACATCACTGGGATTACACATGTTCGCCACAGTGCCCAACTAATTGGTTATATTTTTATAATTTCATCATGTATGAATGTAACATGGCTTACATGACCCATTCTCCATCATTCATCATCTAACTTTTTTCTTGAAGTGTCAGGGATCAAACCCAGGACCTTGAGCATGCTTCACAAGAGCTGTACCCTTGAGCTACATCCCCATCCCAATCCCTTCTCTACTGAACTGTTATGCCGTAGTGTAGCTGTTTAGGCAAAATAATACTGGCATATGCTCCAGAAGGCTGAGTTGGGCTGGTTTATGTGCTTTCTCAAGAAATCACTTCCTTTGGTTGCACATGAATTGACTAAGTTACTCCAGAATCCCAGAGTATTACACAGTGCCTTGATTTGAGGGAGCCTCTAGAAAATTTTTAGTGGCAATAACAGTTATAACTGAGGCAGAACATTACCAATGGTTGTTGTTGTTAGGTGCCATGGAGTCAGGTCCAACTCATATCGACCCTATATACAACAGAATGAAACACTCCCCGATTCTGTGCCAGGCACACGATCATTTTATGTTTAAGACCATTCTTGCAGCCACTCTGTCAATCCATCAAGTTGAGGGTTTTCCTTTTTTTCATTGATCTGCCACTCTCCCAAACATGATGTCCTTCTCCACGGACTCATCCCTCCTGATTACATGTCCAAAATATGTAAGATGCAGTCTAGCCATCCTTGCCTCCAAGGAGCACTATGGTGGCACCATTTCTAAGACAAATCTGTTGGTCCTTTTGGCAGTCCATTATATATTCAATATTTGTCTCCAGCACCATAATTCAAAGGCATCAATGCTTTCCTTGTCTCCCTTGTTCAATGTCCAGCTTTCACAAATGTGATGCGACTGAAAATACCATGGCATGAGTCGGGTGCAGCTTTGTCTTTAATGTGACATCTTTACTTTACAACCCTTTAAAGATGTTGTTTGCAACAGCTCTTCCCAAAGCAATGCATCTTTTGATTTCTTGACTACTGCTTGTGTGAGCGTTGATTGTAGAACCAAGTAAAGCAAAATCTGGGACAACCTCAACCTTTTCTCAGATACTCCCCCACACTGTGCCATGCCCAGCACTATGTCAATACTTATCTGCTATTCATAGGGTTTTCAATGGCTAATTGTTTGAGAGTGAGCTGCCAGGTCCTTCTCCCAAGCCTATAGTACCAAATATTCCCAGGTAGTCTCCCACCCAAGGACTAACCACGCTTTGACCTTGCTTAGCTTCAGAGATCTGATGGGGTATGAAGCCAGGGTGGTATGACTATAGATTATCCCCAGTAGAGAGTCCCCAAATAATCTGCCCTGCCTATGTTGTCAGTCCTGCCCAAGGGGTGGGGGGGACAACTTTTCAGGCAGCTCCCACTCTCTCCCCTCAGGGGACCCTGGGAGGAGGTGCCTGGATGTGACAGGGCATACTAATGTCAGCATAGAACAGGGGTCCAGGATCTACCAGGAACCAAGGTCAGGACCCAGGGAGAGGAATGATGGGACCTATAAAATCCATCTTCACCTTTCTTGTCAGCCCTGAAGGTCCTGGACAGTTTGTCATTCTGACACTTCTCTCACCCCTCTGCCATCTCAGGGATTTGCTGAGTCTGAAAGGAGTGAACCAAGGTCCACAGAGGAGAGGGTTCCAGGCTGAGCCAGGAACCAAAGAGAGAATCCTGAGGGAAGGCCAGGTGGGGACCCAGAGAATCCTGTTCTGTCCCTGCTGTCAGCTCTGGGAGGCCCAAGAACCTTGCTGGATATGACCTCCACTGGTTTCAGCCTCTGGGGGTAGAGAGAGGGGAGCAGGTGCTTCAGGTCTGTGGAGGGAGGGCCCAGGCTGGGTTAGGACTGAAGGGGAGAGGCAAGGGTGGACTAAGGATGCTCCGCCCCACTTAGACAGTCCCAAATAAGCCGGCCTGCCTTGGTGGTTGGCTCTCGGCCTCACTGGGTCCAACTCTCAGGAGTGACCACAACCCACCCCCACCCTCCCTTTCCCCTTCCACCATAGGAGACCTGGGAGTCAGAGCCGTGGTCTGAGGGCAGTGGAGAGAAAAGGGCCCTGTTAGGACACAAGGGGGAGGAGCTGAGGGGAGCCTGAGGGAGCCCTGCCCCCGATAGACTGTCCTTAAATAATCCACCTGCCTTGGTGGTCAGCAGCCTAGCAGCACAAGAGGGCGACTTCTCAGGATGGAACTCACCCCACCCTCACCCTCCCTTCTGCTTGCTTCCCCCAAAGGGGACCCTGGGAGTCAGAGCCTTGGACTGAGGTCTGTGGAGAGAAGACTCTTTTAGGACTCAAGGTGAGAGCTGGAGTGCACTGTGGGAGCCCTGCCCCCAACAGACTGTCCCCAAATAATCTAGCCTGCCTCCTTGGTCAGCTGAGCAGCACAAGGGGGCGACTTCTCAGGCCAGACCCCACCCCACCCCACCCCACCTTCTCCCACACAGGACCCTGGGAGTCAGAGCCATGGTCTTTGGCGGGAAGAGGGCCCTGTGAGGACTCAAGGGGAGAGCTGAGGGCAAGCTGAGGGAGCCCCTCCCCCGACAGAGGACCCCAAATAATCCAGTCTGCCTCTTGGTTAGCCCCACAGCACAAGGGGGCAACATCTCAGGAGGGACCCACCCCGCTCCCAACCTCCTTTCCCCTTCTCCCACAAGTGAGGTTGGAAGTCAGATCCTTGGACTGAGGTCTGTGGAGAGAACAGGGCCTTGTTGGGACTCAAGGAGAGAGCTGGGGTGGGCTGAGGGAGCCCTGCCCCCGACAGAGGTCCCAAGATAATCCCACCTGCCCTGTGGTCAGCCCTCCACCACATGGCTTTGACTTCTCAGGCCAGACCGCACCCACTCCCACTCTCCCTTCCGTGAATGGGACCATGGGAGTCAGAGTCTTGGTCTGAGGTCTGTGGAGAGAAGAGGGCCCTGTTAGGACTCATTGGGAGAGCTGGGGCGGGCTGAGGGAGCCTCACCCTCAACAGAGGTCCCAAATAATCCAGCCTGCCTCAGTGGTCAGCTTGGCACCACATGGGGGCAACTTCTCAGGAGAGACTCCTCCCCACCCCCACCCTCCCCTTCCTGAAACCCCTCAGGTGACCCTGGGAGTCAGCTTGATTCAGAAGACACTGGAACTAGGAGTGCCCAAGCCCTGTTAGGACTCAAGGGGAGAATCCAGGTCGGACTGAGGAAACCCCACCCCAGCAGAGGTCCCCAAATAATCCAGCCTGCCTCCTGGTCAGCTGTACCACACAAGGGCGACTTCTGAAGAGAGACTCCACCCCACCCCCCATTACCCTGCAGGGGACTCTTTGGAGTCAGAGCCTTGGTCTCAGGTCTGTGGAGAGAAAAGGGCTCTGTTAAGATTCAAGGGGTGAGCTGAGGGTGGACTGAGGAAGCCCTGCTCCCGACGTAGGTCCCAAGATAATCCAGCCTGCCCTGTGGTCAGCCCTTCAGAACAAGGGGATGAAGTCTCATGAGAAATCCCACCCAACCCTCATTCTTAACCTACCCTTCCCCTTCCCCCGCACAGAGCCTTGGTCTAAGGGTAGCAATCTGAGGTGTGCAAAGGGGTCCAGGATCTGCTAAGTGTCAGCAGGAGGACACTGAGGGAGGACAGAGTGGCCCCCAGAGAATCCCATGGAGACATTGGTGTTAGCTCTGGGAAGCTCAGGCAAAAAAGTCAGATGTGTAGTCCCTAATGTCTACCATGGCTTCAGAGAACTGCAGCCTTAGTAGGAGGGGACTGAGCTCAGACTGTGAGGGAGAGGACCTTAGAAAGCATAATGACGGGGTCCCCACAGAAGCCTCCTTGATGTCAAAGGGAGGACTCAGAGGGAGGACTGAGGGGACATTACACCCCAGATCAAAGAGGACCTCCACCCATCTATCAGTCCTCAGAGACCGTGGGCAGAGGGACCAGGTGCAGTGCACGTTCACTCTTGCCTCTGGGGTGTCAGGGAAGAGTGGGCCTTGGTCTGATGACTATGGCCTCTGGCCACGGAGGGCGGAGTACCAGGGTACTATGGGAGGACCAAGAAGACCCCTGATGCGAGACATAAAAAACTTGTCCTTTCTTTCAACCCAGGATGGCTCCAGGCAGGACTGTGGGGGAAAAGGCTTCTCAGTGAGGGATTAGGGTGGGGTTCAGGGACATGGTGGCCTTGGCCAGCAAGATGGAGCCACAGGTCAGCAGAGGGAAAGGGCCCAGGCCAAGTGAGGAGGAAATAGGAATACCTTGAGGACACCAAAGACAGAAGAGCACCCTGAAACCTGCTCCTCCTGCCAGCCTTGAGAAACCCCGTGTAGGGGTGAACAGATCCATGGGCTGCATCCTCTGCTCTGTCTCCCAGGACCCAGTGAGGGGAGCCAGCGGGACACCAGAAGGAGCCACCTGGTCAGCAGAGGGAGGTGCCCAGGATCTACCAGGAATCAAGGCAAGGAAGTTTGGTGGACTGAAGGTATGAAGGTCCCCTCACCCCAGGGAAGGAACCTCACAGAGCCTGGCCAACCCTGTCCTCAGCCCTGGGCCACCCCAGGCAGGGGGCTGGATGTGGCCTGCTGTCATTTCTTCTTCGTGGGTGGGGGTGGGAGGTCTCAGGGAGGTGAGGACCTTGATCCTGTGGGTGGAATCAGGCTGACAGAGGGAGGAATCCCTGCACCTGCCAGAGCCCAGGGCTGGACCTTTCCTGAGGACAGTCAGTGTCCCCAGCCCAGGAGGCAGGCATCCCACAGAGTCTTGCTATCCCCCGTGGTGAGCTGTGGGAGTCCCTACGTGGCATGCTTCATGTCCCATGGCGGGAGGTGGGGAGTCTTGGGGAGATGATGTCGTGCTCTAGAGGGAGGATGTCAGCACCTCTGAGGTGGAGTCAGGGGAGGTGACAGCAGTACACAGCAAGAGGACTTAGGGGACCCCACACAGAAGAGAGGGCCCAAGTCCTGGGGTCATCCCTGGAGACCCATGCAGGGGTGGCAGGATGTGGGACCTGCTCAGTTCTCCTCACAGTCCTGAGACTCTGAGGAGGTGACGAGGGTCCCCTGAGAAGATGATGTCAAGTCACTCAGGGAACCCCATGTGGTCAGCAGACACAGGGGTTATAGGACACGAAGGAGTCAAGGTGAGGACCCTAAGGGAGGAGGGGGCTCTTCCAGCCCAACACAGAGGGAGGTCACTGGGAAATGTGCCCTGTAGCTGTTGTCAGCCCTGTAGACCTGAGCCTGTCTGTCAGGCTGGGCCCCAGTCTCATGCCCAGCTCACTGGATTCAGCGAGGCTGGGGACCTGGTAAGAGGGGGCTGGACTCACATCAGCAGAGGGAGGATCCCAGGCCCTGCTAGGAGTCAAGCTGTGGCCAAAGGGAAGCCCCCACCCAGACATGAGGGACCCAGGCTCCACCTGCCCCTTCAGTTGCCTATGGGAAACCCTAGAGTCTCTGGATGGACTGTTCTCTGCTCACTTCCTCTTCTGGTCTCTCACAGACACAGGGCTTTGGCTTAAGGAAGGAGGCCTCAGTCAGGTCACCTGAGGGAGAGTTCCTGATCTCGCTTTCATCAAGGTGAGGACTGACCAGGTCCCTGATCCCAGGACACTTGGCCCTGCTGAATTTCCCAGCTCTTACTATGGCCCCTGGGCAGGTGTAGCCAGATCTGAGGACCCCTCGTTGAATTTTGTTTTGATGCAGGGAGGTGGACCCTGGCTCTAAGAGTTGGCCTGAGGCCACTGGAGGAGTGGGGCCCACGCCCTGCCAGGGGAAAGTCGAGGGCCCAGAGTGAGCACAGTGTGGACCATCTGCTCAGAACAGTGAGGACCTCACAGAGTCCCACCATGCCCCCATCCAGCCTGGGGCCCAGTGCTGCCCTCGCAGTCTGCAGCTAGGAGGGCCTTGGTGCTTCTTACAGTGACAACAAGGTAAAGGTCTTGGTCTGAGGCAGTGCCTTAGGGTCACAGATCAGAAGAGGTCCAGGCAGGGACAAGAGTCGAGGTGAGGTGCCTGTCCTGAACGTGAACCAAGGGCTTCATCCTCCCCAGATCATGGGGACCGCACATTGCTCAGTTCCAAATACCCTATGAGACCCTCAGACTCTGAGGGGAGGCTGTGCCCTGAGGAACCATCTCACTTTCTCCCTCAGACTGTCAGGGACAGGCCTGCCAGGAAGAGCCTGTGTGGTCCTGGAGCCCCAACCAAGAGGAGACCCATGGTGGGCCTTTGTGAGAGCCTCTGGGGGGACAGGTCTCGGCTGGGTGCACTCACTCTCTCCCTCTCTTCCCAGGCCTGTGAGTCCCCATCACCCAGCTACTGTCCGCCCATTTGTCTGCTGACCCCAAAGAAAATCCTGATGTCTCATCTTCCAAAGAGCCAGCACTGCCAACTTGAGGGCTGTCCTCAGCCCCAAAGAGAGGCCCAGGGCCTGGTGCATGCACAGGTCCCCATGCCTGAGGAGGAAGAGGCCACTGCTACTGCTTCTTTCCCCTCCATTCTTCTGATCCCTGTCACCCCAAGGGAGGTGCCTGTGGGGGGGATACCAAGGTGTCCCCAAAGTCCTCAGAGAGCATCCTCTCCCCCCACTGTCATGGCTGCCATTCCATTGAGCCAATCTGATGAGGCCTCCACTGACCACCCGTGGGATGTGGAAGATCCTGGGTCCTTGCTGAGACGAGTACTGAGTGGTAAGGTAGCTCAGTTGGTTAAGTTCCTGCTCGTGAAGTATCGAATGAGAGAGCCGCCCACCAAGGCAGAAATGCTGAATACTATCATTAGGAATTACCAGGGTTACTTCCCCGAGATCCTCCGCAGAGCCTGTGAGTGCCTGCATCTGGTCTTTGGCATTGAGGTGAAGCAAGTGGATCCCTCTGGCCAATCCTATGTCCTTGCCATTTCCCTGGGGCTCACATATGATGGGATGCTGAACGATGTCCAGGGCATGCCCAAGACAGGCCTCCTGATAATCATTCTGTTTATCATCTTCAAGGAAGACAACCGTGCCAGTGAGGAGCTTCTCTGGGAATCCCTGAGTGTAATGGGGGTGTTTCCTGGGAGGGAGCACTTCATCTTTGGGATTCCCGAGAAGCTCATCACTGAAGATCTGGTTAGGGAACAATACGTGGTGTACCGGCAGGTGCCCAGCAGTGACCCTGTTCGCTATGAGTTCCTGTGGGGGCGTAGGGCACATGCTGAAACCAGCAAGATGAAAGTCCTAGAGTACTGGGCCCAGGTTACTGGCACTGATCCCATGTCCTTCCCATTACTATATGAAGAGGCTTTGAGAGAACAGGAAGCAGCAGCCCAAGCAAGAGATGCAGGCAGGGCCACCAGGGGCGTGTACAGGCGGCGTCCCAGGGCCAGGAAATGTTGCAGGGCCCCGTCCCGTCCCCGTCCTGGCCCCATGTGAAATGAGGCCCATTTTTCCCTGCTGTTTGAAGAGATAAGTCAGCCTTCTGAGTAGTGCCGATCCTCAGTAGGGTGAGGCAAACAGTTTCACATGGTTGTGTCCCTCTTATAGTTTTGTTGTTGTTGTTGTTAGGTGCCGTCGAGTCGGTATCCGACTCATAGCGACCCTCTGTACAACAGGGGAAACACTATTGTCAGTGCTTCTCTGCTGTTCATTGGGTTTTCAATGGCAGGTTGATTTTTGGGAGGGGGTTGCCAGGTCCTTCTCCCAAGCCTACAGCCTCTGCTGTTCCCAGGCGGTCTCCCATCCAGGTACTAACCAGGCCCGACCCTACTTAGCTTCTGAGAGCTGACGGGATCAGATGCCACAGGGCTACAGTTGCAGGCTCTTATAGTTTAGTGACTTGAAAATGGATCTTTGTTTCCTTTAGAGTTTGTCAAATATCTCTTTTGACTAAAAGTTTCTTGAGCTTCAGAACAGAAGGTTAGGAGTGACAGCAGTCACCCATCTATTGCTGTTCATATAGTTTTGGGGTGAGTCTTGTTAACTGTTCAACAAATTTGGAAACTTGTATTTTGTGACCTGGCACAGGATGACATGGCAGTGGAGTGGATGTTTCCTTGGAAATGGGAAAGAATTTAACTGTAAAAGAGATTGAATAAAGAAATGCAGAAATTAAATGTTAATTCTTACCTTCCATTTTTCTTTCATCGTCTCTGAACTATGAAAACATATATGACTACCTGGATTTGCTTGGCTATTTGAAAATGCGGAAGAAATTATATCTCAAATAAGTCTCCTCCTCACTGTCTCCCTTATCCTTCAAACCTCCCTTGAGCACCTGCTGTTTGGGGGGATTTTGTTAGCAGTGGAGATCTGTGAAATCGGAGATCCAACTTTCCCTGTAGAAAGATCCAACTTTCCCTATAGAAAGATCAAGTCTGAGCCAGGTACCTTGGCGCACGCCTGTAATCCCAGCAGCTCGGGAGGCAGAGGAGGAAGGATCACAAATTCGAGACCAGAGGCAGTCTGTGTAACTTAGTGAGACCCTGTCTCAAAAAGTAAAAAAAAAAAATGGGCTGGGGGTACAGTTCAGTGGTCCAGCACTTGCAGAGCATGCAAGTGCAAGGCCCTGGGTTCAACCACGAGTACCGC
>VMDO01042851.1:0-10270 GCA_007922755.1 Pedetes capensis
GTGCCTTTAAGGCTGAGCTGTACCAGCACTTAGCCTGCAGCATTCTATGCTGCAGGCATAGAGCCAGCACTTAAAGGGGTAGAGCCTTGCTCTATAGGGGCTGCCTGCTCCTTGCTCTCCATAAGGGGAGCACCCCAATAAACCTTCCCTGTTCTCCTCCAACCATCTGAAGGTCTCCCGAGGTCCTTCTTTCCCGACATCGACCACGTGTTTATGTTGAGGGTTTGGCCCTAACTTTAGCCGGGCTAGAGCCAAAAACCCCAACATAACAGTGGTGCCTCAACGTGGGTATCCACGGTTGGACGCCAACATAACAGTGGTGCTCCAACGTGGGTATTAGGCCCACGCCACTTGAGCTGTTGTTGGGAGTACTCCAGTTAAATTTTTGGGTCTCCCATATCTCTATTGAGGGACTCCCGAGTTCCCTGAGGAGCTGTAGCTACTTCAGGGGCTCCTGAGACCCCTCACCCTAGAAGGATAAAAACCTAGAGCCAAAAACCCCAACATATAACTAATTTCTATTGTACTGAATATTGTCTACTTTGCACAGTACAATAGTCCTTTATCTGTGGCTTTACTTTCTGTGGTTTTGTTTATATTTGGTCAACCAGGGTCCAAAAGGGAGAAGGACCTGGCAGCCCATTCCTGTAACAATCAGCCAATGAAAACCCTATGAATAGCAAAGAAGCACTGACATAATACCCAGCTGGCACAGGGTCATGGAGTGTTCTGTTCTGCAGTACAGTGTCACTATGAGTTGGAACTGACTCAGTGGCACCTAACAACAAGGTTTAAAATATTGAATGAAAAATTCCAGAAATACACATTTTTAAATTTTAAATTTCACGCTATCCTGAGTATCATAATGAAATCTTATACTGTCTCACTCTGTCCCACATGGAACATGAATCATCTCTGTCCAGCATATCCATCCTGTATATGCTAGCTGCCCTTTAGTTGCTTAGCTATCTGAGTTAACAGATTGATTGCCCTGGTATCTTAGTGTTTATGTTCTTATTCGTTGTTAGGTGCCCTTGAGTCATCTGACTCATAGCAACCCTCAGGATTTTCAGTGGCTGTTTTGTGATTGCTTCGGGAGTGGATTGCCATGTCCTTCTCCCACTTTTGCCATGCTGGGGATCAAACCTGGGTCCTATGAGAGTACAGAGCAGCAGAGCAGCACTCTACCAACCTAGCTAAACCCCAGTCTGGTTTATAAGGGTTCTAGTAACCCTTATTTTACTTAATAATGACCCCCATGTGGTAGTATAGTGATGCTGGCAATTCAGATATGTAAAAGAGAAGCTATAAAGTGCTTCCTTTAAGTAAGAGAGGAATCATGTACTGAAGTTGCCATGGTAAGAATGAGTCTCTTATACATGAAGTTGTGAAGAAGGAAAAAGAAATTTGTGCTAGTTTTGTTATTGTACCTAGAACTGCAAAAGTTGTGGCCATAGTGCATAAGTATTCTGTAAGATCTAAAAGGCATTAAATTTGTGTATATACAGGAAAAAAGTACACATAGGGTTTGGTACTATCTGGTTTTAGATATCGGTTGAGGGCCTTAGAACATTCCTCTGCAGATAAGCAGGGACTACTGGATATGTGTTCACTCTTTGCTAAATACTTTCTCCTTGATTTAATTTTTGGGCCAACAACAAATAAATATAAAATATTAAGTAAAGTATTCCAGAGATGAATTTTGTCTCTCTAGGAATAAGGAAAAAGAAGCCTAATATTGGCAAGTTTGGGTAAGTGCCCCCATGTTTTTTAAAGGCAGATCAGATTTTCTGGAGAATTACAAAAACATTTTACTCATTTAAATTCAGAATTTAGTTTCTTCTAGGATCCTAGCAAAGTGGTTTATCCTTATGTCACAATATGTTCTTATTTTCTAATGACTCATAATTGCTCTATATGCCATGTGTGTATGTATGTGTGCGTGTGTGTGTATGTGCGTGTGTGTATGCGTGTGTGTATTTGGAATTTATAAAGCCATAAAATGATATAGATGATTGTGTTTATGCTATTTCTATCTCTGAGGGATATCTTGGTTTATACTACTTGAATGGGAGTTTTCCAACGTGTGTTTTAAATATTTTCCCTGTAATTAGATAAACCCCCACAAGATGGCAGCCACTATCCATTTTCTCCTCTTCATCCTATTTTAAAAGAGTAGCCTTAAGAAATGTGTAAAGGTGTTTGTAGTACCATCTACTTTGTGTTAATGTCTCTTCAGGTTTTGTAAAAGTGTTTTCTTTCACTTGTTATTTAATTGCCTGCAGCTGACTGTGGCATCTGATCCCGTGAGATATCAGAAGCTAACCGGTGTTGGACTTGGTTAGTTCTTGGGTTGGAGATTGCCTTGGGATTACCAGGTGCTGTAGGCTTGGGAGAAGGATTTGGTAGCCCACTCCCAAAAACAATCAGCCATCGAAAACCTGATGAATAGCAGATAAGCACTGACATAGTGCCAGGTGTGGCACAGTAAATTTGGCCCGTAGCTGTACCAGTGTGGCGTCTGGTCTTGTCAGAACTCGGAAGCTAAGCAAGGTTGGACCTGGTTCATACTTGCATGGGAGAACTCCTGGGAACACCAGGTGCTGCAGGCTTGGGAGAAGGACCCAGAAACCCACTCCCAAAAAACAATTAGCCATTGACAACCCAATGAATAGCAGAGAAGCACCAACATAGTGTTTTATCTGTTGTATGTAGGGTCGCTATGAGCCAGACACCGAGTGGACCGCACCTAACAACAAGGTAATTTAACCCCCACAGGTCAGTTTGCCGTACTGTAGGGGCTTATATTTTGCTATCAGGCTGAAAGCTAGGCAGATGTCACAACTCTGCTTGCTGAAAGTGAAGAGGATTTGAAACATTTACTGATGAAGATCAAAGAACATAGCCTTCATTATGGATTGCAACTCTACATCAACAAAAGAAAAATCCTTACAACTGGGCCGGTATGCAACTTCACAATAAATAGAGAAAAGACTGAGGTTGTCCAAGATTTTGCTTTACTTGGTTCTACAGTCAATAACTGTGGAAGCAGCAGTGAAGAAATCAAAATATGCATTGCATTAGGAAAAGCTGTAGCAAAGATCTCTTTAAAGCATTGAAAAGTAAAGATGTCACATTGAAAACAAAGGTATGCCAGACTCATGTCATGGTATTTTCAGTTGCATCATATGGTTGTGAAAAGTGGACATTGAACAAGGGAGAGAGGAGAAGAATTGATGCTTTTGAATTATGGTGCTGGAGGTGAATATTAAATATACCATGGACTTCCAAAAGGACCAACAGATCTGTCCTAGAGGAAGTGCAACCAGAGTGCTCCTTGGAAGCAAGGATGGCTAGACTGCATCTCACGTATTTTGGATGTGTAGTCAGGACCAATCCCTGGAGAAGGATATCATGTTTGGGAGAGTGGCAGGTCAATGAGAAAAAGGAAAACCTTCCACTAGATGGATTGACACAGTGTCTGCAACAATGGGCTTAAATATAAATAAGATCATGTGTCTGGCACAGAATCGGGGAGTGTTTCATTCTGTTGTACATATGGTTGCTATGAGTCAGACTGGACTGACTGGTACCTAACAACAACTACAAGGTAATTTAAGGATTAGGACTGGGTAATATAGCATCACCTGTAGCTGTACCACTTGTGGTGTTTGATCCTGTGAGATCTCAGAAGCTGAGCTAAGGGTCGAGCTGGTTAGTTCTTGGATGGGAGATTGCCTGGGAACACCAGGTGCTATGGGCTTGGGAGAAGGACTTGGTCACCCACTCCCAGAAAAAAATCAGCCATTGAAAACTCTATGAATAGCAGTGAAGCACTAATAATACTGTTTCAGCTGTATATGTGGGGTTGCTATGAGTCAGACATTGACTGTACAGCACCTAACAGCAAGAACAATATAGCATCATAATTTAACATTTCTATTCTAACGAGGTAGTAGAAGTTGTAGTCAGAACTTTTTGCTTTATTTTAAATTTGCAGATACTTCCCACTATTATAGTAAGAAAATAGTTTTATCTTATAATATTCTTTCTGGTTCCTGAGTTACTTTTTGGCATCTAATCTGATGTATTACAATACTTCCATAGAACTAAATGATACCTGGGTGACTTGAAACAAATGAATTTGCTTCTCTTTGTACTTGTGTCACTGTTACTGTTATAATAACTTCTGTAGCAAATAAAGTTCAGCATTATTTTTTGTCTGTTGTTTCTTATCTGTTCTCTTTGCTAGTATAGGATTTTCAAGACTCTTATGTGCAGATTAAAATATACACATAAAAAACTTTCTGGAATGCATAAAAGACCATTTTAAATATAATTTGCCTGAGGCTATGAATGCTTGAGAGCACTAGAGAAAAGAAGGGACTAGTAGGTTATTTGAAATACATACATTATAGGAATCAGTGTATAGTGAAAAACTCTGGCCTGAAAGCAAAATTCTTGAAAAATGTTTTGGCTTGGCAACCATGCTATACAAGTACCCAACTGTGAAATTTTAATGCTTTTCTATGGGGTTCTGTATACTAATGAAGTAATGATATTTAGTGATACGTGGAATATTTCTTGGGCTATAGAGTAAATAAATATTAGAAGAAAAAATGTATAAGAAGCACTGAGTATAGTGTATGGCTCATTGTAGTTGTTACAGAGCTATTATGGTTATTTTTCTAACTAATAATATTGTTATATACATGATAGAAAATTTAATATTTACTTTTATTCATTTTCAACAAATATTTATTGGGCAGTTGCTATAGGCAAAGTATTGTGTGATGAGATGAATAAGATATTATTGTTTTGGACATACAAAAATTTTGTTACAGATTGCTAATAAAACAAAATTTTTAGTATTTTGCTGAGTGTTTTTCATACTTGTATTCATGATACCATTGGCTGTGTGTGTGTGTGTGTGATGTTGGGGATCAAACCAAGGACCTTGTGGATGCTAGCAAGCATTTTATCATTGAGCTGCATCTGTAGCCCAATGCCATCTTCCTTTCTTCCTTCTTTCCTTCCTTCCTTCCTTCCTTCCTTCCTTCCTTCCATTTCAAGATCAGCCCTGAGGAAAATGAGAGACCTTTCCTCTCTGTCTCAAATCTCTATCTTTGAGGGCTCATAGTAAAGGACTTTTATGGAACACAAGGGATCATAGTGAGACAATGGGTAGGAAATCCCTGGGGTGAGTGGGGTCTTTTGAGAAGTGACCATCTCCTTGTGGTCATTTTGAAAGTCATTTAGATACTGATTTCTTGGAGCCAGTATCTGCATTTTCCTTTAGGTAAACCAATTTATATGAACATGAGGAGAGAAAAAGAAAATATCACATGAAAAGAATGGGTGTTAAATGATTAGGGAAAGGTTTGGAAGTGGAGGCAACAGTAATTAAAAGATTAAGAAGATTGGAAGAAGAGGCAAAAACTGATGTCCTCAATTCATCACCTTACATGTCAGTTCTCCTCCTTCAAAATAACCAACTTAATAAGTTTGTTGTTCTGGATATTTTTCTATACTTTCACATCTATGGTACAAATATGGTTTTTACCTGCAATGTTAGATTCCCCACCATCAATCCTTCATTTCATTACTGTGGGGTGTGGGATGATGTCTCTGTTCTGGCTATTTCCTGTTGAGTGGGGGAGTGAAGCTGGGAAATTTTGAAATGGAAGGCCTTGACATGATGAGATATGTGCAGGTCCAGGCAGTATGTGAAGAGACACCAGAGATGTCTTCTGGTGGTAACTGAAACTGAAGGAAGGGCTTCCCTTCAGCAAAAAGGAGTAGGGAGGGGGACAATTTCAACTCCCCCCTTGTTTTTGTTCATTCCTCAATGTTGAAGGATTTAGAACAGTGTCACCTGGCTAGCAGTCTGTTATTGTGTTGGTGCCTGGATTCCATCAAATATACCTGAAACATAAAAGTGAAAGAAGCCAGATACTTGTTCTTGAAAGTGGAAGTATCATTACAAATTGTAGAGCAAAATATAGGAACTTTGTATTATTATCAGCTACTCTACTCTTTGGTTATATTTTTCTGCTTGAGGTTTAACACTGAGTAGGTCACCAAAAATTAACCTTTTTCCTTACTATTACTAAAGTCAGTTGAGACTACTTAGGAGTTACCTTTAGGGCCTTGTGAGGAACCTCTTGTGCCCTCTGCTAGGATGGGTCAGGCTCTCACTGACCATGTGGCTTCCCTTGGAAGTGTTGGAGATATTCCGCCCTGCAGTGTCCTTTTCTGCAAAACACAAAGAAGAGCCCAACCTCTGGGGTCCCTGTGGTCTCTGAACAAGAGGAATAGGTGATTTACTGGACTGCAGGGCCCTTTTAGAGGTATCCCATCATCCCCTTGTCCTGGCTGACCTTGGAGGGCAAAGGCCAAAATGTTGGTTGTCTTTTCACTCACTTATGTTTCTTGGCTTTGGCCTCAAATCCTTGGTGGTTGAACACCCATAAATTTCCACCCATCTCAGAGAGGGAGTAGTGGGTTTCAATTTTAACTTTTGTCAAACAGAAAGGCTAAGAGAACTCCGAAGAAATTTTTGTGTTTTTATATTGCTTTTTTTTAATCAATTAGGTTCTCCTTTTTATTTCTTTAATATACATGTAAATTTTATCCTATAACTTATCAATAATAGGTTACTTTTATCCAATTACAAAATATCAAATGATATAAATAAGTCTCCATTTAAATTTATACTGGTTTACACATGTACTCCCTAGATGATTAATGTCCATTCCTTTTAATAATCAAATGATGCTGCCTGGAGTACACAGTGTTTGGCACATCTAATTATCTTTGTTTAAAATGATAATTGTGATACATTTAGGTGCTGCCGTCAAGTCCGACTCATAGTGACCTTATTATGTACAGCAGAATGAAACGCTCCCTGATTTGTGCTAGGCACATGATCTTATTTAGGTTTAAGACCATTGTTGCAGACACTGTGTCAATCCATCTAGTGGAGGGTTTTCAATTTTTTCACTGACCCGACACTCTTCCAAACATTAAGTGTTTCTCCATGGATTGATTCCTCCTGACTACATGTCCAAAATACGTGTGATGCAGTCTAGCCATCCTTGCTTCCAAGGAGCACTCTGGTTGCACTTCCTCTAGGACAGATCTGTTGGTTCTTTTGGAAGTCCATGGTGTATTTAATATTCACCTCCAGCACCATAATTCAAAAGCATCAATTCTTCTCCTATTTCCCTTGTTCAGCATCTAGCTTTCACATCCATATAATACAACTGAAAATACCATGGCATGAGTCAGAGGTACCTTTGTCTTCAATGTAACATCTTTACTTTTCAATGCTTTAAAGTGATCTTTTGCCACAGCTTTTCCCCAAGCAATGTGTCTTTTGATTTCTTGACAGCTGCTTCCACATTGTACAACTAAGGAAAGCAAAATCTTGGACAACCTCAATCTTTTCTCCATTTCTTGTGAAGTTGCATATTGGCCCAGTTATAAGGATTTTTGTTTTGTTGATGTAGAGTTGCAATCCATACTGAAGGCTGTGTTCTTTGATCTTCACCAATGAATGTTTCAAATCTTCTTCACTTTCAGCAAGCAGAGTTGTGCCATCTGCATAACACAGGTTGTTAATGCATCTTCCTCCAATCCTGATGCTGTGTTCTTCATAAAGTCAAGCTTCTCGGATTATTTGTTCAGCATAGAAATTGAAGATGTATGGTAAAAGGATACAGCCCTGACACACACCTTTCTCGCCTTTAAACCAAGCAGTGTTTCCTTGTTCTGTTTGAATGACTGCCTCCTGCTCCATGTACAGATTCCTCATGAGTACAATTAGGTGCTCTAGTATTCCCATTTTCCCAGCATTATCCATAATTTGTTTTGATCCACAGAAATGCCTTTGCATAGTTGATAAAACATAGATAGACGTCTTTCTGATATTCTGTACTTTTTGCCAGGATCCATCTTACATCAGCAATTATGTCCATGGTTCCCTGCCCTCTTCTGAATCCAGCTTGATTTTCCGGCCATTCCCTGTCTATATACTGCAACAGTCACTTTTGAATGATCTTTAGTAAAATTTTGCTTGCATGTGATATTAATAATATCATTTGATAGTTTCCTCATTCAGTTGGTTCTGCTCCCTTGGGAATAGGCACAAATATGGATCTTTTCCAGTCAGTTGGCCAGGTAGCTGTTTTCC
This sequence comes from Pedetes capensis, assembly GCA_007922755.1. Taxonomy (NCBI): domain Eukaryota; kingdom Metazoa; phylum Chordata; class Mammalia; order Rodentia; family Pedetidae; genus Pedetes; species Pedetes capensis. The sequence continues at coordinate 8,195 of VMDO01042851.1, forward strand.
AAAACTCTTGGCATAAACAGATTAACACCTCCAGTGCTGCATCTGTTTGTTGAAACATCTCTATTGGTATTTCATCAATTCCTGGAGCCTTGTGTTTTGCCAGTTCCTTCAAGGCAGCTTCGTCCTTCAGTACCATTGGTTCCTCATCATATGCAGTCTCTTGAAATGGTTGGTCGTCCACCAATTCTTTTTTGTATAATGACTCTGTATACTCCTTCCATCTTCTTTTGGTGTTCCTGCATAATTTAATATTTTTCCACGTAGAATCTTTCACTATTGCCACTCAAGGCTTGGATTTTTTCTTCAATTCCTTAAGCTTGAGAAAAACAGAGTGTGTTCTTCCCTTTTGGGCTTCTATTTATAGGGTTTTCAATGGCTGATTGTTTTCTTGGAGTGGGTTGCTGGGTCCTTCTCCTAAGCCTACAGCACTTGGTCTTCCCAGGTAGTCTCCCATCGAAGTACTAACCAGGTCAGACCCTGCTTAACTTCCGAGATCTGATGGAATCAAATGCCACAGTGGTATGGCTACAGGCATGATACAATTAGGAGCACACAAATATAAACCTGAAAATGCTATCATTACTACCACGTTTTGTATTTTAGTTTGGAAGACACCAGCTACCATGTACTTTTAATCAGTCATTAATCTTACGAGATTTCCTTATATACACCCACACCTACACTGCTCTCACCAACTTCATATAATAGTCTTTTCCTTTCACCCCCCAGTGGAAGATTCTTTTATAGTCCCATGTCATAGATATTCTGGTTTCAGGGAACCTGGTCTGGGCTGGTATGTGGGATGATGTTTACTGCCTAAGGGGAAGGGCTGAAACATCTTGTTGGAGGAAAGGGGATGGAGAAGACCCAGAAAGGATACTACTCTGGGAGAAAGAGAGAATTTAAAGAGAATGGGCTTTACATATCCCTGGAATGGAGCCTAGGAATAGGGGGATACAGTAAGATGAGACAAGACTCAGTTAAAAAGGAGGGGGAGAGAGAGAGCTGTTGCTAGGATCCTTCCTGGTCTAGACAGCTGAAGCAGGAAATACTTACATAGGGTGACCATAATATGTTCCAATTTATCTAGGAGAGTCCAGTTTATATCTTGGTCACTGTGCATTTATTGATAGGCAGGTTAGCTTAGGCATTAGCAGGCAATATTGAGGAAAATGGAATTGAAATTGATTCCTGCTGTTGGGCTATGTTGGATGAAGCTACGCTTGTCTCTGAGGACATTGGAGGGACATTTTCTAATGGGCCCCACACTCTAATTCAAGCCATTAATTCATTTATAAAACAAAGACCCCAGGCTCACAGTGTGCCCAGAACTGCGTGCCCAGGGCTGATGTCGTCACACTTGATGTGCCCTAGTTTGAGTAAAACTAGGGGAAACATGCACAGCTCTTGGTTTCCTTTCTTCTTTTCTTCTTTTCTCTCCTCTTTTTGCCCTTTTCTCTTTTCTTCTTTTTCTGGCAACCATGTGCATTCTTCTCCCTTTTCTTGGGCTTGCCATCTTCTCTGTCTATCTAATGTACTTTCGCCTCTAGAAGCCTGCTTAACTCTGTTCTTTTTGACTTTACCTTTCCCTGGGAAATGGAAATATCCTTATGCAGATTCACCCAGGGAACCCAGTTTATTTCAAATTCCTTTTAAGGTTTACCTAAGCTTCGCTAGGTGCCTAAGTCTTCTCTGTAATTATTTCTAAATGGTGTACTATCTTTTAATAAACCTTATTTGTACTGTAACTCTGTGTTGGGTATAAATTCATTTGTATGTGAGATACAAGAACCAGGGTTATTTTGCCAAATTCCCAGACCTGTGCTTCCAACCTGCCTTCCTGCAGTCCCTGTGAATCTTCAGGAACAATATTATCTTTATTTCTTAGAAGTGTCCCAGGTTGGATGGTAAGTTATAGGATCTTCCTCCTCCTTAGGGTACTAGGGTGTAGGGATCAAGAAAAATCATATGGCTCATTCATTTACATGACCACCTACAGAGAAAACAATAATGTGATTAGGGGAAATGATAACAAGAATAGTTAACCTCAGCTTGTCTTCATCTTGATAGGAAAAA
>VMDO01042852.1:0-10275 GCA_007922755.1 Pedetes capensis
CTCCTCCCGGGGTATGATGGTAACTAGGCCGGCGGCGGCGGTGGGGCTGCTCAGGGCTCTCTGGGGTCCGCTCTCCGCTCCCGCTACTGATCGAACTCAGGGTTTTCAATGTCTGATAATTTCAGGATTGTTTTGGGAATATATTGCCACATCCTTCTCCCATTTTTTATGTCCCAGGGCCTCAGAGAGCACAGAGCAGCATTCTACCAACCATGCTAAACCCTGTCCCCAATTAATATATAGCAACATACATACATATATATGTACATACAACACACATATATATACATATATATGTACATATATATACATATGTATGTATATGTGTTGTATTCCTTTTTTTCCCATGTATTTGCATTATTGCATCATCTACTTTGAGATTATCCTCTCTCTCTTTATCCCTCCACATTATTTCCCCTTCCCTTTTCTACTTCTTCACCTTCTGCTCTATCCTCACCCCTTCTAGACTTTTCCCCCTTCTTTCTACTCTGCTTTCATTTTCCTTTCTTAGATAAGCCTTCTTGATCATTTTTATATATTTATTTCTTCCTTTAAGTTAGATTTAGCTCCTACATATGGGCCTGGTTCATTTGCTGAAATGATATTCTCCAGTTCCATCCATTTTGCTGCAAATGACATTATTTCATTCTTTTTTATTGCTGAGTAATATTCCATTGTATAGATATACTACAATTTTGTATCCTTTCTTCTGTTGATGGACATCTTGGTTGGTTCCATACCCTTGTGATTGTGAAAAATGCTGCATTAAATATGTAAATTCAAGTGTCTCTGTGGTATGATGATTTATCTCCCATTTGGGTATATTCCCAGGAGTGGTATAACTGTGACACAGCAGGGATTAGAACTACATCTGTCTGACTCCAGAACCTAGTCTCATCATCTCCAGTCTACGTGTTGTTGTTGTTGTTGTTGTTGTTATTGTTTGGTGCCATCAAGTCAGGTCCAACTCATAGCAACCTTATGTACAGTAGAACCAAACACTATCTGACACTGTGCCATGCATACAATCTTTCTTTATGTTTGAGCCCATTCTTGCAGCCACTGTGATTCTTCTCATTTTGGGTCATACCACATCAGCAAATGGAGGTCCTAGGAGCTTTACTCCATTCCTGTCATTAAGGTCAATTCTTCCTTGAGTAGACAACTCTTCCCTAGTCATATTTTGAATGGCTTCCGGCCTACAGGCTCATTTTCCAGCACTATATTTGATAGTGCTTCTCTGCTATTCCTAGGGTTTTCAATGGCTAATTGTTCTGGGAGTGGGCTTCTGAGTCCTTCTCCCTATTCTGTCTTAGTCTGGAAGCTCAGCTGAAATGCATCCACCATGTGTAACCCTGCTGGCATCTGAAATACCAGGAGCATAGCTTTCATCATCACAATAACATGTAAGCTCCCCACAGCATGACACACTGACAGAGAGCTAGAGGGTAGTCTACTTAGGCTGCTTCAGTAATAATTGAAGTCATTCAAGTAGATGAAATTTCCCATGGCTGGTGTTCACGATGATCAGAGACACAGACCTTCAGTGGAAGGAATGTTGACAATGAAGATGGAAAAGAAAAATAATACAAAATAAGACCACATAGAATCTCCTCAAATGTAGACTTTAAGGTGAGAATGCAGAGTCGCAGGTAGTTAGCATTTTTAGAAAGGGCTGGGTGAATAACATGGCAGAACATTTGGCAACCCTGTGTTCTGTAAGTGAGTAGTGTTAGCATTTCTCGGGCACAAGTCTGAGATGCAGAATCTCAAGCCCTACCCAGATTTCCTGAGTTAGGATCTGCATTTTAACATGATTTACATGCACATTAAAACTTGAGAAAATTTTCTCTAGACAATGCAACTTAAAATATCTTTTAGATTTAACAATAAAGAAAGCAGAATTTTAAGAATAATTCTGGCTTCTATAAGAAAAGGTTTAAATAAGACCCCCAATCTTCCAACATAATATATAAAATATACTAGTCTCAAGTAAAAATCACTTATCATAGCAAGAACAAGGAAAACCTCAACTTGAATGAGGAAATTGGATTTAACACTTATGTGACTTGTATGTTAAAATTTGGGCTGGGATTTAGCTCAGTTGGTAGAGCACTGCACTGTAGTCTCTGAGGTCCTGAGTTCAATTCCCAGCACTGTAAAAATGGGAGCAGGGCCTGGCAATCCACTCCCAAGGCAATCCCGAAACAGTCAGCCATTGAAAACCCTATGAGGGTCACTATGAGTTGGATACCGACTTGATGGCACCTAACAACAACCACAACATGCTAAAATTACCTGACAAGAGTTTTAAAGCAAGTATCATTTTTAAAATGCTTCAACAATCAGTTAAAAACATGTTCAAAATAAATTTTTAAAATAGAATGTCTCCATGGAGCATAGGACGCACACCGTAATTCCAGCACTTGGGAGGTTGAGGCAGGAGGCTTGTGGGATTGAGGCCAGCCTGCATAACCTGGCAAGATCTTTTCTCAAAAATATGAAAACAACAACAAAAAGAATATCTCAGTGAAGAAGCAGAAGATATAAGGAAAAGAACAGATAGAAATTTTAGGGGTACAAGTAAACCAACTAAAATAAAACTTTCAATGGATAATCTCAGCAGCAGAATGTGTGGGTTAGAGAAAAGAATCAGTGAACTAGAACACAGAACAATGGAAAATGCACCTGAGCATCAGAGAGAAAATAGGCTGGAGAAAAGAGACTAGAGCCTGAGAGACCTGCAGAGCTAGAACAAAATCTAGTTTTATTGAGATCCTCTGTGGATAAGAAAAATAAAATTGGACTTCAAAAGTACTCAAAAATAATACCAGAAAACTTCTCAATTTTTTAGAATCATAAACATGGATTCAGGAAGGTGGGAACACCCTAATTAGAATATGCCTGAAGTTCATGTCAACAAGCATCATAACAAAATCTGAAAAGTGAAGAAAAAAATTGAAAGTGGCCAGAGAACAATGACACCTTACATAAGGGAAAAAAATTTCCAATAACAAGGGATTTTTTAACAAAATCCTAGGAGGCCAGAAGGAGGTGGCCCAGTATTTTTCAGGTGCTGAAAAAGAACTGTCAATCAAGAAGCATATAAATATGAATTATCCTTCAGGAATGAAGAGGAAATTGAGATATTCTTAGATGAAGGAAAACTAAGAAAACTTGTTACCAGCAGACTTATCCTAAAAGAATGTCTAAAGGAAGCTCTCTAAACATGAAGAAAATGATTAAAAAGAAACTTGGGACATCAAGAAAGAAGAAAGAACACAATAAGCAAAAATATGGGCAAATAAAATACATTTCCTTTTCCTCATGATTTTCCTAAATTATATCTGGTAGATAAAGCAACAGTAACACCACCATCTGATGAAATTGCAAGCATATTTAAGGACATACAGTGGTACCTTGGCCCTCAACCACAATCCATTCTGGAAGCCTGGTCAAGTGCTGATCGGTTTGAGTGCTCACACTTTTTTCCTATAAGAAATTAAGTGTATTTATTGGCTCTGGTACCATACTCGATGGCTAATTCTGACACATATATGCCACTCAAATACTTAGCAATGAGTTCTCCTTTTAATTCAATTGTTCTTACTATTTTCCTATATGGACAAAGAGTTGAGTGCTCCTCTCTCAATAACTGGTAGCAATTAGACAGAGAGGCAGCAAGGCTATAGAGAAACACAAGTCCACCAACCAGAAAGGTCTAAGACACTGAAAGGACATTCCGTCCCACAAAAGCAGAATATACACTCTTGTCAAATGTCTAATAGAACATACTCCAAGTAAAACCACATCCTGGGCCATAAAACAATCCTCAATAAGTTTAATGTAAATGAATTAAAATAATAAAAAGTATATTCTCCAATTTTAATGGAATAAAACTACAAATAAGTAACAGAAAGATAAGAAGATAGTCTCCAGTTGCCTAGAAACTAAGCAATAAACTTTTTAATAATTTAAGGATCAAAGAGGATATCTCAAGGTAAATAAATCATACATTGGGCTCAGTGAAAATGGAAATACAACTTATCGAATTTTATAGGACATAGTGAAAGCATTACTGAGAGAAAACTTATTACATGTGAATACTAGAAAAGAGGGAAAAATCAAATCAATAATCTAAGCTCCCATCTCAAGAACCTAGAAAAAGAAGAGGAAAAATTAACTCAAAGCAAGCCTAAGGAGCAAAATAATAAACATAAAATATATCCAGGAGTGGTGGCACATGCCTGTACCCCAGCTCTTGGGAGTTTGAGGCACATTGGACTACATAGTGAGATCCTGTCTCAAAAATCAAAACAAAAGGTAAAACAGAAATTAATTCAACTTAGAACAGAAATCATTAAAGAGAATAAATGAAAAAAAGCTGGTTCCTTAAAAAGATCAGTAAAATATACAAACCTTTAGAAAAACAGACTAAAACCCCAACACAAATTATCACTATCAGGAATGAAACAGAGGAAGTTCCTACAGATCCTACAGACAGAAAAGTATGTTGGCAAAAACCAAGAAAATATGAATGAACTATGAGCTTTAATCTTAGAAAAATCAAAGATATTTAACATCATTAGCTATTGTTGTTGTTAGGTGTAGTCAAGTCGGTGTCCAACTCTTAGCAATCCTACTTACAACAGATAAAACACTATTGTCAGTGCTTCTCTGCTATTCATAGGGTTTTCAATGGCAGATTGATTTTTGCGAGCAGGTTGCCAGGTCCTCCCAAGCCTGCAGCACCGGGTATTCCCAGGCAGTCTCCCATTCAAGTACTAACCAAGACTGACCCTGTTTAGCTTCCAAAATCTGATGGGATCAGACACCACAGGACTACAGCTGCAAGCATCATTAGCTATTAGAGAAATGCAAATTAAAATCACAATGAGATATTGCTACACATCTATCAGAATAGCTAAAATTAAGAGCAGTGACAACAGCAATGCCATCATGTGAAGAAACTAGAACACTCACATTGCTGGTGGGAATGCAAAACAGTCTTCAGTCTGGAAAATAGTTTAGCAGTTTCTTATAACTATGTACTTACTATATGACTTAGTAATTGTACCCCTGGAACATGTGTTCCAGAGAATGAGGACTTATCTTCATGCAAAAATTTGTACATGATACTTATAGCAGATTTAATCATACCAGCTCAAAACTGGAAACAACTCAGATGTCCTTTAAATGAATGATTAAACAAATTATGACGTATCCATACCATAACATCCTGCCTACAAATAAAAAGGAATGAACTACTGATATACGCCACCACCTGCATGAATGTCTAAAAAATTGTGTAGAGTGAAAATACCAATCTCAATGTGTTATATGCTGTATGATCTCATTTATAGAATATTCCTAGAATGATGAAATTATGGAAATGGAGAAAAACTAGTGGTTGCCAGAAATTTAAAAGCAGTTGGAGACAGAATGGAAGTTGAGTGTTGCTGTAAAAGGGAAACAAGGGCTGATGTAGAGATGGAAGTGTTCTGTACTGTGACTCTATCACCATCTACATTCTGATTGTGATTATACCATGGTTTTGCAAAATGAGCTCTCTCTGGAGGAAACTGGAGGAAAGGCATAGGAATATCTCTTTATTGAGTCCATGTGAAGACATCTCTATAACTGGGAATCCTCAAAGAATTTCCTTGTAGACTACTATGCTTATTAAACAATAAGGTGTAAAAATGAAATTTCAAAGCTTACATATGTTATTAAAACTCAGCAGTGCCCTTAGCATTTGTGTAGAACTTAGACCAATAACCTATTTGTTCTAGGAGTAGCATTTTATCTGAGATAGTTTAGAATTCTTGGCATATGGTTTTAATAAAAAGCAGACTGACTTTTAATCATTTTTTATTATTATTTTTAAATCTCTCTGCAGCACTTCCTTATTACCTACAAGTGGAGCAGACCACTCCCATTGTGCCCCCTCTGGATATGTCAGTGCTTATGACAATGACCAGGTTGTATCTCATTGAGCATACTGATAAAGTTACACAGAAATAAACTTTGAGAAGTTAAGGTCTGAGAGGAACTGCAGCCTGGGTTCTGCAGACAGCCAGTGAAATTCCCAGTCACCCGACAGTCCAAAAACCTAAATTCTATAATCACAGCTGTTCCTGCAAAAATCACTAATCATAACTATGATTTCAACTAAGTAGATTTCAGTCCTTTCTTCCCTCCCTAAGAAGCTTCCCCCACAGTTTCCCACTCCATCCTTCTCAACACTTTTTCTTTGCTTACAGTGGGAATACATGCTTTGAGTTTTTCTCTGACAAATCTTGCTCCTCCTTCTCGATCCATTTCGTTGGCCCATGCTCCTCTATGTGATTTCAAAAATGTTACAGTCCTTCACAGCTTGATTCCAGATAATCTTGTGTGCCTTTGTGCTTTCCACCAGAGAACTTCCCTGTTTCACGGTTTCCAAAATTTCTATAAAATTGTGATTTCCAAATTTATATGTTCACATCAGATCATATAATCAACTGCCTGTTTCACAGATATATTGAAATGTTTCATGTAATCTCAACATACATTCAAATCTCAAATTAAAAATCTTGAACACATCAGAACTAAATTTTTTGTTATTATCAGGGAATATTAATTGTACAAAGTAAGGGGTTTTGTTATGACATTTCTATACATGTATTACTTTGATCATATTAAAGCCCTCTATTGCTCTTCTTGGGCTGGAGTTTAGCTCAGTTGGTAGAGTACTTAGAGTACTCTGTGCTCTCTGAGGTCCTGGGTTCGAACCCCAACACCACAAAAACAAGAGAAGGACCTGGCAGCCAACTCCCAAAACAATTCCGAAACAACTAGCCATTGAAAGCCCTATGAATGGCAGAGAAGCACTGACACAGTGCCTGGCATGGCACAGTGTTGGGAAGTGTTTTGTTCTATTGTACATAGGGTCAGTATGAGTGAGATCTGACTCAACAGCACCTAATAAAAACAACATTGTTTTTTCTTCTACCCCTACGCCCATCCCCTTCCCCTTCAACATCGCTAATAGTCCCCTTTTGACTTTCATGTCCTTTTCTCCCCCTACATTCTTTCCTTCACATTTCCTCTTCTCCATCATCTCTCCCCCTGGCATGGTGGCTCACACCTGTAATCTAGTGACTCAGGAGACAGAGATAGGAGGATGACAGGTTCGAGGCCAGAGACAACCTGCATAACTTAGCAAGACCCTATCTCAAGATAAAAAATTAAAAATGGGCTAGGGGTGCAGGCCTGGGTTTGATTCCCAAGTGCCACAAAAAAAAAGAAAGAAAGAAAGAAAGAGGAGAGAGGGAGAGGGAGAGAGAAAGAGGGGAAGGAAGGAAGGAAGGAAAGAAGGAAGGAAGGGGAAAGAAGGAAGGAAAAAGAAGGAAGAAAAGAGGAAAATGGCACTTCGGTCCCCCATACGGCTTGTCACTTGTTTCTTTTTTCATTCTGCATGTCAAATTTATCACCAAGCCCTATCAACTTCAGCTCCAAAAACTATTTTGACTCCATCCATTTATATCCATTTTGCCACTTTCCTGCACGCGTTCAGTGCTTTTCATTTAGGGATAACCCAAAATTACTCACAGAGCCTACAAAGTCCTGCAAGTTCAGCTCACCCTGTTTAACCCTTGTGCATTATATTTCAGCCATGCTCTCCTTCCTTCACTTCCTCAAATGTATCCAGTTATTTCCACTTTCTGAGCATTCTCACAAGCCGTTCCCTCTGTCTGGTGTACACCCTCGCTGGAGTCTTCCTATGGCTATGCCCATCTTTCTGACAGACCTCAGTGGAACTATTTTCCTAAAGAGGTCTTCTCTGGTCACCAGCAAAACAATCTTCACCCTGCCAAAGTGAACGAGCTCCCAATATTATAATCTTTTCTGACAGTCCTTACCATTCTGGAAATTGTATGTTTATTTGAATTGCTCCACTATGTGTGTCCATCTCACCTCTTAAACTGTCATTGTTCAATGCTGCATTATCAACAACAAAGAATGAGAGTTTACTTATCACTGGATGCAGAAACACCATTTGGCTAGGACTTTTCTTAAGAATAACCCTTATAAGTACATGTATAAAATTTTATATCATCACATACAGTAGTTTAAAAAAAGTGGAAAATAATTAAATATCCTGCAATATAAATAACCCATTATAGTAGACCTATAGTATGATGTACTATGTAGTTGTAAAATACAGACAGGTTAAATTTTCTGACTTGCAAAAATGCTTCTGACTTAATCCAATTATAAAATTTTACATATAGTGTGATCCTATTTATATTTTTGATAATGTGTTTATAATGGGTTTGGTCTCTAACTTAAGAGAAACGGTGGAAGTGTGACCAGATATTTAAGAGTCAGCAAAAACTTGCCAGGGAAAAGTCAAGAAATTATCACTTTTTATTCTATATGCTTAGAACTTCTTGTTGTTGTTGTTAGGTGCCGTCGAGTTGGTATCCGACTCATAGCAACCCTGTGTACAACAGGTGAAACATTATTGGCAGTGCTTCTCTGCTGTTCATAGGGTTTTCAATGGCAGATTGATTTTTGAGAGGGGGCTGCCAGGTCCTTCTTCCAAGCCTACAGTATCTGGTGTTCCCTGGCGGTCTCCCATCCAAGTACTAACCAGACCCGACCCTGCTTAGTTTCTGAGATCTGACAGGATCAGATGCCGCAGGGTTACAGCTGCAGGCATAGAACTTCTTAAATATTTAAATATTTAAATTTAAATATTACTTCATAAGTTTACTCAAAATAACAATAAAGTACCTAACATCTATAGAGAAAACAAAGGAAAAGTACTGAGATAAATATTAATGTAATTATCACTTTCTAGCACTGATTCAAGATTCATTTATTTCCCAAACACATGTGCTATAGTCAAAAAAATCAATAGAATGTAGACATTAATGTCTCAGAGAAATAGTGCTCAACTTATGAACTTCTCATTGGACCTTTTGCAGGAGTAGAAAGTGAGATGAGAGGAAGGACAGTATCCAGTCTCCTCCACCCTCCTTTTCCTTCTCCACCCAGTTCTTGATTTCATGTACCTTTTACCAATTCTTTTCCCTTTACTTCTGTGAACTTTCATGGAGCGTCAGGGCCTGGATTACGTCCCCCTAACTTCATATGTTGGACTCCAAACCCCAGAATGTCACCTTATTTGGAGACTGGGTTGTAACAGAGGTAATCAAGCTAAAATGAGGCCATGAACGGGGACCTCGACCCAGTACAAAAGTAGAAACTGGGAACACAGATGAGCACAGGGAAGATGATGTGAAGACACGTGGGAAGAAGGTGGCACCTATAAGCCCAGGAACCAGGCCTGGCACAGATCCTGACCTCCTTTACCCTCAGGAGGAACCAAACCTGCTGATACCTTGACTTCAGACCTTGCCACCATAAATAAAGTGAGATGATCTGTTTCCGCTGTTTAAGTCCCCAGCCTGTAGTACTTCGTTACAGCAGCCCTAAGAACGTCCCAGATATGCCGCAGCCCCTCCCACTGAGATTGTGCCTTCCTCAGAGAGAGGACGGGTGTGAGCTGCACTCTTGCCCCAGGTCATGGCTGAGGCACAGTAGCAAGTGGAGGCAGCGGGTGCTTCTGCCAATGCCCTGTTCACATGCCATCCTTTCGGCCTGAGCCACTTTGCCCAGGTTTGGGAAGACAGTCACTTCCGCTCCAGCCTCAGATTTCAAGTAAGCAATAGAACCTGGGCCTCCACTCAGCCGCAGAGTCTGCACCTGGGGGAGGAGATAACAGAACACAGGTACATCAGCCCAGTCACCTTCCCCACACACTACACTTGGCCATGACTGTGAAATGTCCAAGTTACCGTTAGCCAATGAGGTAGCAGCTCCTACTTGACACCTCCTCACTTCAGTTTTGTCCCAGAAAAGTGGGTGAATATGTGAAACAGGTACCATTCCCAGCCTATAGTTCCCCTGAAAGCACGTAAGAGATTAAAACTCGAAAACAAAAATCTTAAGGACAGTACTCCTCCAGGACCCTTCTCTTGCCAATTGTTTACAACTCAAGAGAAAGAGTATGTCTTATTGATGATATGAGGCTCCAAAAAACTCAAAGAACTTTTCTTTATATTCAGAAAAATCCCATCAAGTGTTATACAGTCTCATCATCATGGAGAAACTCCCTCTAAAGGACAAGAAAGAGTGAATGAGGCTCAGAGGCAGAGGATGAGGTACTGAAGTGACTGGTGTAGGTCTGCAAGCCAGGTGTCCCTAATCTCTGCTTCTCTGATC
>VMDO01042853.1:0-10274 GCA_007922755.1 Pedetes capensis
CTGAAATTATAAGCCAAAATAAACCCATCCTCCTTTAAGTTGTTTTTATTAGATAAAGGCTATCACATTGCCATAAAAAAACAGGATTTCATTGCTTTTTATAGATGAGTAATATTCCATTGTGTTTACATACTACAGTTTCCTTATCCATTTGTCCATCAGTGTACACTACAGTCGATTCAGTATTTTGGCTACTGTAAGTAGTACTATAGTAAACATGGTAGTGTAGCTATCTCACTGATATGGTGATTTCTTTCCCTTTAGATATATATTCAGTAGTGAGATAGTTGAATATGTAATAGGATTAATATTTAGATTTTTGAGGAACCTCCATATCTTTCCCTATAGTGGATACACTAGTTTACATTTCCACTAACAGTTAATAAGAATTCCTCTTTCATCACATCTTTACCAACATTTTTTATCTTTAGACTTTTAAATGTAACTATTATAAATGGAGTAAGGAGACATTTCATTGCGGTTTTAATTTGAATTTCCCTTATGATTACTGTTAAATGAGCACTTTTTCATATACTTGTTAACTATTTGTATATCGTCTTTTGAGAAATGTCTATTTATATTATTTATCCATTTTTGTATCAGATTACTACTTTTTTGCTGATGAGTTGAGTTCTTTGTATACTCTGGATATTAATCCAATGTCACATGAATAATTTGTAAATATTTTCTCTCATTCTGAAATTTGTGTCTTCACTCCTTTAATTATTTATTTTGGTGTGCAAAAGTTTCATAGTTTGACTAATCATATTTGTCTATATTTGCTTTTGTCACCTGTGTTTTTGGGATTTTATCCAGAAAAATTATTGCCTATGTTGAAGTCAGTTTCCCCTATATTTTTTAGTAGTTTTATGGATTCAGGTGTTACATTTAGGTCTTTGATCCATTTTGAATTGACTTTTATAACTGGTGAGAGATAGGGGTCCAGTTTCATTCTTTTGCATGTGGATATCTAGTTTATTAAATAGACTGTCCATTTCCTTTTGTTCTGTCTGTTAGAAACCAGTTGACTATTGATGGGTGGATTTATTTCTGGGTTCTTTATACTGTTTCATTTGTCTATTTGTTTGTTATAGTGCCAGTGCAATGCTGCTTTGGTCACTACAACTTTGTAGTGTATTTACAGGTCAGATGTTGTGGTACCTCCAGCTTTTTCTTTTTGCTCAAGTTTACTTTGATTATTTTGAGGCCCATTGTGCCTCCATATGAATTTTTTTTACATCTATGAAGAATGCCATTTGTATTATGATATGTTGTTGTTGTTGCTAATGCCATGCAGTTGAGTCCAACTCATAGCGACCCTATGTACATCAGAAGAAAACACTTCTTGATTCTGTGCCAGGAACAAGATCTTATTTATATTTAATCCCATTGTTGCAGACACTGTGTCAATCCATCTGGTGGAGGGTTTTTCTTTTTTTCATTGACCTGCCACTTTGCCAAACATGATGTCCTTCTCCAGGGATTGATCTCTCCTGAATACATGTCTGAAATATTTAAGATGCACTTGGGCCACTCTTGCTTCCAAGGAGCACTCTGGTTGCACTTCTTCTGGGACAGATCTGTTGGTTCTTTTGGCACTCCATGGTATATTGAATAGATGTCTCCAGCACCGTGATTCAAAAGCATCAATTCTTTTCCTGTCTCCCTTGTTCAATGTCCAGCTTTCACAACCATGTGATGTGACTGAAAATACCATGGCATTAGTCAGATGCACCTTCATCTTCAATGTGACATCTTTGCTTTTTAATACTCTAAAGAGGTCTTTTGCCACAGCTTTTCCTAGAGCAATGCGTCTTTTGATTTCTTGACCGCTGCTTCCACGGGTGTTGATTATGGAGACAAGCAAAGCAAAATCTTGGACAACCTCAATCTTTTCTCCATTTATTGTGAAGTTGCATAAGGCCTCAGTCATAAGGATTTTTGTTTTGTTGTTTAGTCGCAACCCATATTGAAGGCTGTGATCTTTGATCTTCATCAGTAAATGTATTAAATCTTCTTCACTTTCAGCAAGCAGAGTTGTGTCATCTGCATAATACAGGTTATTAATGAGTCTTCCTCCAATCCTGATGTGGCATTCTTCCTTGTAAAGTCCAGCATCTTCGATTATTTGCTCTGTATATAAATTGAAGTGATATGGTGAAAGTATTCAGCCCTGATGCACACCTTTCTCAAATTTAAACCAGGAAGTGTTTCCTTGCTCTATTCAAACAACTGCCTCCTGGTTCATGTACAGATTCCTCATGAGTACAATTAGGTGCTCTGGTATTCCCACTCTCCAAAGTGTTATCCATAATTTATTATGAACCACACAGTCAAATGCCTTTGCATAGTCAATAAAACACAGATAGTCATGCTTCTTATATTCTCTGCTTTTGGCTAATATCCACCTCATATCAGCAATGATGTCCCTGGTTCTTCTGAATTCTGCTTGATTTTCCGGTAATTCCCTGTCTATATACCACCACAGTCACTTTTGGATGATATTTAGTAATATATTGCTTGCATGTGATATTAATGATATTTTCCGATAGTTTCCACATTCGGTTGGATCCCCGTTTTTGGGAATAGGCACAAATATGGATCTCTTCCAGTCAGTTGGCCAAGTAGCTCTTTTTCCTAACTGTTGGCATAAACATGTTAATACCTCCAGTGCTGCATCTGTTTGTTGAAACATCTCTATTGGTATCTCATCAATTCCTAGAGCCTTGTGTTTCTCCAGTTCTTTCAAGGCAGCTCCCACTTTGGTTTTCAATACCATTGGTTACTCTTCACATCCAACATCTTGGAATGGTTGGTCATCAACCAATTGTCTTTTGTATAAGGACTGTATATTCCTTCCATCATCTTTTGATGTTTCCTGCTTTGATTAACCTTTTCCCTGTAGAATCTTTCAGTACTGCCACTCAAGGCTTGAATTTTGTCTTCACTTCCTTAAGCTTGAGAAACACAGAGAATGTTCTTCCCTTTTGGCTTTCTGGCTCAGCTCTTTGCACATGTCATTATAATATTTGTTTTTGTCTTCTCTAACTGCTTTCTGAAATCTTCTGTTTAATTCCTTAACTTCATCATGTCTTCCTTTTGCTTTAGCTGCTGGACGTTCGAGGGCAAGGTCCAGTGTCTCTTTTGACATGTAATTTGGTTTTTTCTTTTTTCTTGTCTTTTTAAGAACTTTTTGCTTCCTTCTTGAATGATATCTTTTATGTCATGCCACAACTCTTCTGGTCTCCTATCATTTGTGTCTAATGAATTAAACCTACTCTTGAAGTGGTCTCTGAACTCTGGTAGGATATACTCAAGGTCATAAATTGGCTCTGGTAAACTTGTTCTAATTTTCTTCAGCTTCAGTTTGAACTTGTATATGAGAAGTTGGTGGTCTGATCCACAGTCAACACCTGGTCTTGTTTTTATATTTGATATAGAGCTTTTCCATCGTCTCTTTCCACATATGTAGTCAATTTGATTCCTGTATGTTCCATCTGGTGAAGATCCTGTGTATAGTCTCTTTTTATGTTGTTGAAAAGATATATTTGCAATGAAAAGGTCATTGGTCTGACAAAATTCTATCATGCTATCTCCAGCTTTGATTCTATCACCAAGATGATATTTTCCAACTACTGAACCTTCTTCTTTGTTTCCAACCTTTGTATTCCAGTCACCAGTGATTATCAGTATGTCCTGATTGCATGTTTCATCTATTTCAGATTGCAGAAGCTGATAGATGTCTTCCCTTTCTTCATTTGTGGCCTTAGTGATGGGTGCATAAATTTGAATAATAGTCATATTAGCTGGCCTTCTTTGTAGGCGTATGGATATTATTCTATCACTGACAACATTGTATTTCATGACAGATCTTGAGATGTCTTTTTTGATGATGAATGAAACCCCACTTGTCTTTAGTTTATCATTCCCAGCATAGTAGACCATATGATTATCCGACTAAAAATGGCCCATGCCAGTCCATTTTAACTTGCTGATGCTTAGAATGTCAATGTTTACGTGCTCCATTTCTCCTTTAAAGATTTCTAATTTTCCTAGATTCGTACTATGTACATTGCATGTTCCAATTATTAATGGATGTTTACAGTTGTTTCTCCTCATTTTGAGTCATGCCACATCAGCAAATGGAGCTCCCTGGGGCTTCACTCCATTTCTGTCATCATGGTAGACTCTACTTTGAGGAGGCAAACCTTCCCCAGTAGTCTTTTGAGTGCCTTCCAACCTGGGGGACTCATTTTCTGGCACTATATCTGACAGTGTTTCTTTGCTATCCATAGAGTTTTCAAAGGCTAGTTGTTTCGGGAGTGGTTCAGCAGTGACTCCTCCCTTAGTCTTTCTTAGTCTTTCTTAGTCTGGAAGCTCAGCTGAGACCTGTCCACCATGGGTAACCCTGGTGGTATCTGAGATGCCAGTGGCATAGCTTTCAGCCTCATTGCAACACAGAAGCCTCCACAGTGTGGCAAACTGACAGAGGTGTGGGGGTACTTTGATACATGTTGCACTTAATTTGTAAATGACTGTATAGTGTATTTTTTGTTGTTATTAGGTGCCGTTGAGTCATGTTCAACTCATAGGGAGGCTTATAGAGTTTTCAATTGCTGATTGTTTCAGGATTGCCTCTGGAGTGGATTACCATATCCTTCTCCCATTTTTGCAGTGCTGGGAATCAAGCTTGGGACCTCAGAGACTGCACAGCACTGCTCTACCAACTGAGGTAAATTCTAGCCCACATAGTGTATAGTGTAGACATTTCAAAATATTAATTTTCCAATCCATGAACATGGGAGGTCTATACATTTTTGTAGCCTTTTAATTTTTATTTAACTATTGTTTTGTAATTTTCATAACAAAATCATTCATTTCCTAGGTTTAATTTATTCCTAGGATTTTTATAGCTACTACGAATGGGGTTATTTTCTTGACTTTCCAGTAAGTTTATTATGGATTTAAGACAATGCTATTGATTTTCTTGTATATCAATTTTGTAGCCTGAAACTTGTCTGAATTTACTTGTTAGGTTTAAAAGGCTTTCAGTAGAGTGTTCAGATTTTTCTTCACATAGAATGATGTGATATACACTATCATCTGAAAACAGGGATAATTTGACTCTCTTCCTTCCCATTCAAATACTATTTCTTTCATTCTCTTGCCTTATTGCCCTTGTTATAACTTCCAATACTATTTTGAATAAGAATGGTGACAGAGGACACTGTATTCTTGTTCCTGATCTTAGAAAAATAATTTAAGCTTTTCCCAATTCAGTCTGACATTAGCTGTGGTTTTGTCATGTATATAGCCTTTATTGTTTTGAAGTATTTTCCTTCTTGAATAACATCATTTATTGAAAGTTTTTATTATAAAGTGATATAAAATTTTATTAATTTTTTTTCATATACTGAGGTAATCTCTGATTTTTGTCTATGCTGTTGGTGTGACATGTTCCTCAATTTGTGTATATTGAACCATCTATGCACCTCTGGGATAAATCCCACTTGATCATGGTGTATATTTTAGTGATGTGAAGTTAGATGTGATTTCCTACTATTTTATTGATAAAAATTTTATCTATATCTATCATGGATATTGCTCTGTAGTTTTCTTTTTTTCATTATGTCTATGTTTGGTTTCAGTATTAGGATAATGCTAATATTGTAGAATATGTTTGAAAATATTCTCTCCATTAAAATTTTGGGAGTTTTATAAGAAGTTTTATTAGATCTTCCTTAAAAGTATGGTAAAATTGCACAATGAAGCCATTTGGTCCTAGAGTTTTGTGTGTGATGTTTAATTACTGATTCATTCCCATTTCTCATTATCTGTCTGGTAAGTATTCTATGTCTTCATGGTCCAATTTTGAGAGGTTGCATGTGTCCATTAGTTTACCCACTTCTAGGTTTTCCAGTTTGTTCATTTACATTTATTCACATAATCACAAATACTACTTTGTGTTTCTGTGGTATTCATTGTAATGTCTCCTTTTTTAGTTTTGATTTTATTTATTTGAGCCTTCTCCCTTTTTTCTTGGTTAGTCTAGATAAATATTTGTGGGTTAAATTCACCTTAAAAAGCTTAATTTTTTTGATGTTCTGTATTTTGGTCACTATTTTATTTTTGCTCTGATCTTTGTTATTTGTGTTTATCTACTAATTTTGAGTTGAAATTTTTCCTTACTTTTCTAGGTCATTGAGGTGCATTCTTAGGTGCTTTATTTGAAAGATTTCTCTTTTTTGATATAGACACTTATTGCTATATAGTTCTCTTTTGGTACCATATTAGCTACATTCCATAGGTTATGGTATGTTGTGCTTCATTTATTTCAAAAAATTTAAAATTTTTTTCTTTTGATTTCTTCATACACCTACTGTCATTCAAGAGCATGCTGCTTAATTTATACATATTTGTACAATTTACAAAGTTCCTCTTTTTTTTAGTTTTACCCCATCATAATCAGAAAAGATACATGGTTTTATTTTATTTATTTTTAATTTGTTGAGAGTTATTTTAGGGCTCCATGGGGCTTCATATGACCTGTCCTGTAGAATGTTCCATGTATTCATTGAAATAATGGTTAGTGTGGAGTTCTTAGATGAAATATTCTGTAATAACTATTATGTCTCTTTTGTCTGCAGCATAGTTCAACTACAATTTTTATTGATATTTTATCTGCATGATCTACCAATTGATGAAAGATGTTGAATTCCCCAACCATTATTGTATTAGAGTCTATCTCTCCCTGTAGATCAATAGTGTTTGCCATATATAATTAGTCCTCTAGCATTGAGTGAATATATATTTACAATTGTTAATACTCATTGAATTGATTTATTTATCATTGTGTAATCACTTTTACCTTTCTTTACAGTTTTTAAAGTTTTTGACTTTAAGTATATTTCACCTGACATAAACTTAGCTAGACCTACTCACTTTTGATTTATATTTGCCTGGTATATGCTTTCCCTTTCAACCTGTGTGTATTTACTGATGAAGTGGGTTTCTTGTAGGCAGTATATTATTGGATTTTGATGTTTTAAAAATCAATTCAACCAGTTTATACCTTTCAATTGTGCCATTTAATCCATTTACATTCAAGTTAATTATAGATAAGTGAAAAACATATTCCTATCATTTTGTATTTTTTTCTAATTGTTGTGTATGGCCTTTGTTTCTGTCTTCCTTTTGTGTTGTTCACCTTTGTTATTCACCTTTTGTGTCAATGAAGTTTAATTTTTTCACTTTCTCTTTTGTGTATTTTTTCTATTAGTAGTGACTTTTTTAGTTTTTGTGCTTACATGATGATGATTATTCTTTTGCTTCTAGTATAGGATTCCCTTTAAGAATTTCTTATAAGAATCATTGTACTGATGAAGTCTATCAGTTTTTGCCTCTCTCCAAATCACTTTATTTTCCCTTCATTTCCTTTTATGACCCCTCTTACTTTGTTAAATTTCTTATTTAGAACATTAATTGCTTCCCTAATTTCATTGGATTGTCTGTTTATATTCTTTTATATCTTACTGAGTTTCTTTAAAATCACTATCTTGAATTTTTCAAGTAACTTGTCAATTTCCTTTTCTTTTCAGTCTGTTGCTAAAGAGTTATTTTGTTCCTTTGGAGGTGTCTTGTTATCTTGCTTTTCCATGCTTCATGCTTCCTATGTCCCTACATTGATCTTTGTCCAACTTGTGGATAAGTTGCTTCTTTGATTTCACATGGTGACTTTCACAGTGAAAGGTTTTTTCTTGGAGATGTGTCCTGAGGTGTCAGTTGGGTAGGCTACATTGGCTTTAATTACAGGGAGATGCATTAGTGTAGTGTCTGAGTAGTTTCCTAAGCTATAATCATTGTCAGTGATGCAGTGATTATCCCTGTGGTCTATGCTACAAGGGTTTGTGGGACTGCTCTGCCAGCTTGAATGCAGCTCTCTTAGATAGGATAGATTTGCTGACATCTCTTCATGCAATGTGCCTGGCTATGGATGAGAGGTACCCCTTAATTTCTATGTGTCACAGGACATGGCTGTTCTGGGGGTCCCATGCAGGTGAGGCACAGCTGGTACAATAACAGAAGTATGGTGCATATCATTTCTGAGAGCTTCACAGTAGTGATGCTTCTTTGTTGGGGCTAATCATTCTCAGCACATCATGTTTAGTGGTGGGAGCAGGGTGACTATTTGTATTTTTGGTATGCATGGGATCCAGGCTGCACTGATGACACTGGTTGGTGTGTCTACCAGTGTCTAAGGAAAGCACAGGTACCTTTGTGGGGTCTTGACCCCACCCTCTGACATAAAAAATATCTTACCAATAAGGAGAGAGTAATTCACTTTTCATGTATAAAATCAAATAACTCTAAAATGCTCAATGTAGTAGAGTAGCATTTTATCTTATTGAAGGAAAAAATGATCAAAATAAATACAAACTAGGGGCTGTACCATAGCTCAGTGGTATTGTTCTTGCCACTCAGCATGAGGGAGGCCTTGGGTCTCATCCCCAGCACCAAAAAAACAGAACAAAACAAAACAAAAAACAATAAAACAAACAAGAAGAAAAACTAAAAAAAAACCCCTCTGAACTAAATTATGGCATAGAAATAGAAAGTGGAAATATCCCTGAGATAAGGCAATAAAGGTGAATTGCTGGCCTTATCAGTTGAAGGCAAACTGCTTTATGGTGGCCTTATGGAAAGGGATGGAGAAAATGGCATTTTCCGGATCAGAAGCTATATACCAGGTAATAAGAAATTTGTTAATTTTCTCAAGGAATAAAACTACATCTGGCAGAGCAGCTGCAACTGAAGTCCTCAATTAGTTAAGCTTAAGATGAGCCACTGTCTTTTTCTAAGTGCCATCTGTTTTCTGCACAAGCCAAATAGGAATATGGTGGGAATTACCCTCCTTTAAATCTATGATGGTAGTTCTAATCCCTATAATCCCTGCTGGGATATGACATTCCTTTTTATTTACTATTTTCCTATGTAGAGACACAACAGCAACATGTAGAGATAGTTCTAATGACTTCCACCTCCCCATTCTCACAGGAATAACCCTCACTCCACAGGTGTGGCATTAAAAGATGCTCCAGAATTATATATTCCTTGGCTCAATCCTTGAAACAGTCATTTATCATGGAGTTCTCATTAATTTAGTTAGGGAATGGCATCATAAACCATAGTCTGGGTGCTTGGTGTCCTTATTGCTATGGGGGATATCATTGCATATAGACACTCAAAGCTGACACAGTAAGGAAATAAACATATGTGTGCACACTAACTATATATATATATATATATATATATATATATATATATATATATATGTACACAATATTTGCTGATGCTTTTAAATGTATTGATTTATATCTATATTAAGATATATATGAATTTGTACTGATGTGTACAACTGTCATTCAATACCATATGGATCATTTAAGTCTCCCAAACATACCAATGTAAGGATTCTGTCAGCTGCTAACTAAATGTATTCCAATCACAGTGCTCACTGTGAAACTGTGGAAATAAACACAGAATGTATTCTAGAAATGACTGGGCTCACAACAAGATGGACCTAAGCTGTAGCTTCATCAATCACCTGACTTCTGTAAATCCCTATTCTGTCTGAAGAGCTATAATATTTTTTCTGTCTCCCAAAGTTAATGTCAGTTCACAGCCAGTGTCTAGTAATCCCTGAAAGGTCTGATTATTTCCTTTTTCCCAATGATCAGTTACACTGTAAAAGGGTAAAATATCTTTTGGGAATGTCTGTGAGAAAGATTTGCCATTTAAATTTTCAGTAGTGTACCAGAGTCCTCTTTCAAGTGTTTCAGCTTCCCCTTCTTTAAAAAGGAAGTTAAAACTGTCACTCAGTCACTTTTGGCTTCTCATACCTCTATGTCAACAGAGGCCAAGAATGGATTGAAGCTGTTAGCTGTGATGATAGATTTGGACTACCAAGGAGAAATTGGACTACTACTCCAAAATGGAAGAAAGAATATATCTGGAGTACAAGAAATTCTTTAGTGTGTCTCTTATTGCCACAATTCCATAGGATTAATCACAGGTAAACTCAATCCAGATAGGACTAGGAATGGCCCAGACCCTCAGGACTGAAGGTTTGGGTAACCGCACCATATAAAGAAACACAATCAGTTCACAGACTTTCTGAAGGCAAAAGGAATAAAGAACGGGTAGCAGAAGATGGTAGTTAGAAATACCAGATCTGACTAGGTGACCAGTTACAGAAAAAAGACATAATTTTCATA
>VMDO01042854.1:0-10268 GCA_007922755.1 Pedetes capensis
TGCCCTCCAGTCCCCTGCCTGCACAACCTCAGGACAGAACCAACCACAGCTAAAGGCAGGGGAGCCTGGAATGGGCCAGCAGCTGAGGCCAAGCGGGGCTGCCAAGTGGCCAAAACACCTGCCAGGAGACAGCACCAGGCTGCTCGGGGCTGGCTGGGGAGGCTCACAGGTCGAGCACCTCCTCCTCCCTGGGGCTCAGTCCTGACCACAGTCCCTGCAACAATGTGAGTTTCTACTCGTGGGCAGCCCCAGCCTGATACAGTAATTCTGTAATCCTGAGTGATTTACTACAGATGTTACCAGCAATCTGAATCCCGAGAATGCAAGTTCTTCAAGGGCTGAGCTCGCCCAGGTCGCTGGCAGATCCCCACCAATGTCCCGCACTCACACAGTAGGCACTCCATAAATGTCTGTTACACTGTCTTCCTTTTATTACGTAAGGTGAGAGCCCAGGCTCAGCTGCTGAAAGGCCCCGGATTTATGGCATTTTTTTGTTACCTGCCAACTAGTGAATGCTGGAGGGGACCTGGAAAGCGGAGGAATGAATAAGTCATTTCTAACGGGGCTGGTTTTATGGGCCTCACACCTCCTCGGGGCCAAGCAGGCTCATTGCAGAGGCGAAGAGACCAATGAGAAGGCCACGAGGGCCTGGAGACAAAGGGCAGCTTTACGTGGGAGCTCAACCTTCCACCACTGCTCCAGGACGAGAGGCGAGAGCTTCCACTCACGGGGCCCGTGGGTGTGGGTCCGACACCCGCAGACGTCTCCGGGGCCTTCATTAAGCCTGCTGATGTAACATGTCCACGTGTGTCGGTGGCCAACACAAACCGGCTTCTGACAGGGCGGGAAGGTGGGGGTGCGGGGCCAAGAAAACTGGGCCCGGGGTACTGGGGGGAAAATCCTGCCCAGCTTGGCCCTGAGGTGGCCTGTCCTGGCTGACATGCACACAGAAGTGACTGCCACCACCTCCTGCTGCAGTTTCAGTGTGTCCCCAAAACTTCAGGTGTTAAGACTTTAATACCGCCGCGTGGCAGTGTTGGGAAGTAGGACCTGGTGCAAGGTGTTTGGGTCACAGGAATGGAGCCCTCGTAAGTGGATTAATGTCCTTCTCTGGGGAGCAAGTCTGCAGCCATACCACCCTGGCGTCCCATCTCATCGGATCTCAGAAGCTAAGCAGGGCCAGGCCTGGTTAGTGCTTGGATGGGAGACGGCCGGGAAACACCAGGTGCTATATAGGCTTGGGAGAAGGACCTGGCAACCCACTCCTGAAACAATCAGCCATCAAAAACCCTGTGAATAGCAGAGAAGCACTGACAACAGTCCTGGGCAGGGTACAATGTCCGGAAGTGCTTCATTCTGTTGTACATAGTGCCACTATGAGTCAGACTCAACTCGACAGCACCTAACAACAACCTGGAGAGAGCGAGCCTCGCTCTCCAGAGACTGGATTACTGCAAAAGTGGGCCGTCATAAAGCAAGTCAACCTTTTGCATTTTCCTCTTCCATAGAGACCTGCTTGCCCTTCTGCTTTTTGTCATGAGTTCAGCCAGCACAAGGCCCTCACCAGGTATGGCTGCCTGATCTAGGACTTCCCCATCTCCAGAACCACGAGCCAAATTTTTCTTTATAAATTACCCAGTCTCTGGCATTTCGATATAGCAAAAGAAAACAGACTAAGAGCACCACTTCCTCCTGATTCTTAACGCGTCTTCAGGGCCCACTATTTTCCACCATTGCCCGTCTTCTGCTGGCCTGGACTTCTCTAAAGTATTATTCATGGGGCAGAGGACTGTGGGCACAGGATCAGGCCAACAGCTGCCGCTAGCCAGCTATGATGTTGTGCAAGACATGGCCTGTGCTAGACCTCAGGTTCTTTAGGGTTTTTTGCTGTTGTTTTATTTGGGCTTTGGTTTTTTTTTTTTTTTTTGAGACATGGACTCATTATGTATTAGCCCAGGCTGGCCTTAAACGCATAATCCTTCTGTTTCTGCCTCGAGTGCTGATTACAGGTGTGCGCCACCACACCCAGCGGTTTCTTCATTTTTAAAACAAGAAAACTAACACCTCCCTTTCTATGACATCCGTGCTTCAAGATTCAATGTTTGGTCTCCGATGTTTGATTTTCTGTTTAAATCTTCACACTGTGTCTAGGATCTCAGTATTAAAATACACACGTCACCTGAAAAAAGAGAAGCGGAATGGGAGAAGTGGCAGAGAAAAAGCCAAGCCCAGGCACTTACTTGAGTGAAGGTCCATTTGTTCAATGGGCTGTCGCCAAGACGCCCTGGAAGTCTCAGAGAACCCAGGAAACACCACAGACGGGAGCCGGGTTGGGAGGGAGAACAAGGCCCAGCCCGTCCCAAGTGGGCAAGGAGAGGGCAGATCGAAAGTCAAGATTCCAACAGCACTCCCCTTTAGAAAGTGCGCTCACGGGCGGGAAGGGGCAGCCTGCTGACCAGTCTGTGCAGGATGATTTCTACCCTGGAAGGCATTGTCGTTGTTGTTAGGTGTCGTCAAGGTGGTATCCAACTCATAGCGATCCTCATAGGGTTTTCAATGGCTATTTCGGGATTGCCTTGGGAGTGGATGGCCAGGCCCCTCCCATTTTTGCGTTGCTGGGAATTGAACTCCGGACCTCAGAGACTTCAAAGGGGCTTGTATTACAGTTTAATGTTACCAAAATAATACAGCAACATTTATATAGTATTTGTTGTTGTTGTTGTTGTTGTTGTTGTTGTGTGCCAATGAGTCATGTCCTACTCATAGCAACCCTCATAGGGTTCAACGGCTGAATGTTTCGGAATTGCTTCGGGGTTGGATTGACACATCCTTCTCCCATTTTTACAATGCTGGGGATTGAACCCAGGTCCTCAGAGAGTGTGGAGCAGTGCTCTACCAAATGAGCTAAACCCCAACCCCTATACAATATTTAGACAATTTAGATTTTTTCCTACAGAAACGACTAGATCTAAGATTACAAGCCCTAATACTTGGGCTAGGAAATTGCAAGAAAAAATTTAAATCCTAAACCCACAACAGGGTCATTGGTGGAATTTTCCTAGATTAGGAGGATAGAATCCCTTTGTCAGGGATAAATAAAAAGATCAACTGTTAATCCTGAGAGCATCTGGCTGTACGATGTTCTATGTCCTATAATTTGACACTTTTAAAATATCTTACTATTCTAAGCACTTCATACCCATGTGCTTTGCCCATGCTGGTACTCGGGAAGATGGAAAATATTTCTCCTCTGCGCAGAAGCAGGGCAACCAGCCATACAGGACCATCACGAGCCAGTGGGCTACTGGGTTTACTCCACATAAACAAAACAAATAAGCCCAGAGCCAAGTGGAAGCTAGCACCACTCTTCTGACAATTCCTAGAAGTAAAAATGCCAAAGCCGTCCACCCTTGTAAACACCCTCTGATAAGCCGCGTGCTTTGTTTTACTTTGAAGCAGTCACACGTGCATCATTCAAAAAAGAGAGAGAGAGAGAGAGAGAGAGAGAAAACATAACTAAAAGACCCTCCTGAGCAGGAAAATGTGGCTAGATGTTAGCCAGTGGTAAAACAAGGTAATGGCTGCGTGGGATCTGCATGCTATTAGTTTACCTTAATATCAATTTTTTTTTTTTTTGTGGTACTGGGGGTTGAACCCAGGGCCTCGCACCTGCATGCTCTGCAAGTACTGGACCACTGAGCTGTGCCCCCAGCCCCCTTTTTTTTTTTTTTTTTGACTTTTTTTTTACTTTTTTGAGGCAGGCTCTCACTAACTTACGCACACTGCCTCTGGTCTCAAACTTGCGATCCTCCTGCCTCTGCCTCCCAAGCCGCTGGGATTACAGGCGTGTGCCACCGCATCCGGCTTAATGTCAATTTTTTAAAATAAAGACCTGAGGTAAAATGAAGGCATGAGCTTCAGAAACTCTCTCTAAGGCCCCAGCTCCCTCCATCATTAGCTATATTGCTCATTCTGCTGTTAAGCCTGGAATTGTCAAAGACGGGGCCTTCATAAAAAATCAAAATACGACAACAGTAACACCTTTGGGCATTTCCCATTTAAGCTGGATCTGTATCTGCCCTGTGGTGTCTGCACCGGGGCAGGGCGGCTGAGGCCACACTGGGACAAGAACGCCTCTCCCCCAAAACCACAGAATTCCATCGTCACCAAGCCGTCCCTCCCGAGCCCATCTCCAAACGCAGGACACACTTTGCCCACGTATAAACCCCAGCGGGTTTTGTGAAGCCTTTCGGCCCATGTGGGATCAACATACTAGTAACAGCTTACTGGCACTGAACGAAAAACACACAGGTCTTAATCTTCAGTCTTGAACTTTGGCCAGGTTCTACGTAATAGCTGGCTGCGGCCATAAGCATGCTTGGTGACTGCAGGCTGTGTAGTGAGACCTGAGTTTTGAAACCAGGATTGGTAGCTTAACAAAATTTACTGGTTGTAGAAAAAGTAAACTCGCCTCCGGGGAGGTGAGCTCAGCCTCACCATTCTGACAGCAGCCCCTGGTGGCCAGTTTAGTAAAAAGTGTTGGCTCTCGTGCTGAAAGCTGTGACCTTCCTTCTTAATAAAGGTCGCTGCAAGCAGACAGGCCGCCTTTCTAGGGAACAGCTGGGGGCGACCGGGGAAGCGGCAAAAATCCAAACGAGGGTGTACCTTTGGGCCGTGTGAGTTATCAAATCGCTGCCTCTTACATTTAGAAAAGAAAAAATAGTCCTAGCTTTCAAAAGGAGAAAAAGGGCTGGAAGGAAAGCCCAGTGGTAGAGCACTTGCCTAGCATGCATGAGGCCCTGGCTTCCACCTCCAGCACCGGAAAAAAAAAAGAAGAAAAAGAAAAAGAATCTGGTTTTAAAAGAATATGAGTGGCGCCGGGCGCAGTAGTGCATGCCTGTCATCCCAGCCACTCAGGAGGCAGAGATGGGAGGATCTCACATTCGAGACCAGAGGCAGTCTGTGTAACTTAGCGAGACCCTGTCTCAAAAAAAAGTAAAAAAGAAAAAAGGGCTGGGGTGCAGCTCAGTGGTCCAGCACTTGCAAAGTATGCAAGCGCGAGGCCCTGGGTTCAACCCCAGGACTGCAAAAAAAAAGGGGGGGGACGTGAGTTACAAGGCAGATAATACTTAGTCTGAAAGTAATCTCATTCCTTAATTGCACAGAAAACCTTTAAATATTCAAGGAGCAAGGACCACCGTACAAAATAAAGCAGTGTCGACTTTGCTCTGCGACACAGCGCCCTCCATGTGCTGAGTGCTGGGAACGCTTCCTGCAACATGAGGAATTGCTTCTCAGGGGAGAAAATTCCAGAAGATGCTGTTACCATTCATTCAGAAAATTAACTAAAAAGTACCAGGATGGTGAGGCCTGATTTCTAGTGCCACAGATTCACACCGTTTCACTAGGCATAAATAGAAGAACGATCAGAGGCTGACGGCTGGCTTCAAAGGCAGGAGCCTAAGTAGAAGCCATCAGCCTCAAGCCGACTTCTTCGTAAGATGCACCCTGGCCGCAGCCACGAGAGAACAATCTGGAAGCAATCTGCTGGGCAGCTGCTCTCATCAACAAACTGTTTATTGTAAGAAAGTGGCTGGGTCAAAGGCTGCACATCAACCCGAACTGAAGGCATCCAGAGCAACAGTCAATGCCGTGCCTGCCAAAGCAGCCCAAGACATAGCACAGGGAAAGGAGAGGGTGGGAAGTTCAACGCTTGCTCCGAAAAGGGCCAGCGTCAGAACAAAACCCGCTGAGTGACCGTGGCGCGGGGCTGTTCGTGTTATTACAACTGGCTGGGTGTTGCTGCTTTCAGAACGGCGTTATAACAGGGGCAAAGGGATGCATTGCAAAGAGAGACAGAGATCAACTTTCTGCAATCACTTCTTCTCCAAAAGTTACCATGGTTTCTCTCAGCTGCCTCCTCTCGTTTGCTTTACAACAGGCTCCAGCATGCTTGCACACAATACACGGGCCACGCAGCCCGTCTGTAAGCAAGCATGTCTAACTGGAAACCAGAAGGCAAGAGGGATACAGGGACTACAGGAAGGAACTGCAGTGGGTGTGAGAGGGGTCTTGTGGCTGTATTTTCAAACAGACCTCTTATCTCTTGGAGACACATATTGCAATACTCACAGATCGGCGATCCAATGTAGTACTCGGGATATGGTTTGAAACAGTGCCGTGGGAGGAGTGGGTAGGAATAGATGAAGTAAGACTGGCCGTCAACGGAAAACTGGGAAGGTAAATAATGAACACAGTGGCATTCACTGCCTCCTCTATTTACTTCTCTATATTTGAAATTTTCTATGAAATGTTTTCTTTGACGTATAGGCTGGGGTTTAACTCAGCTAGCAGAGTGCTGCCCTACATTCACTGAGGCCTTGGGTTCGATCCCCAGCACCCACAAAAATGGGAGAAGGACCTGGTAGCCCACTCCAGAAACAATCCCGAAACAATCGGATGGGACTTGATGGCACCTAACAACAACATTGTGCATAGTTCAACAGTTACTACTAAATAAGAAAAAGCATTTTCCTAAATGTAGGTACTGACCTACTGACATGACTATATTAACTCCACAAGTACAGGTGCAGACATGTACCATGGGTCCAGCAGGTGTCCCACATGATTGGTTTTTGATCTGTCATACTGTGAGTCAAACACTAGAAAAGCAGAAAGAGATACTCCATGTCTTCCCACTATGTTCATGATCCACTCAGCCAGAGCTGCTGTCATCAATAAACTGTTTATTGTAAGAAAGTAGCTGGACACAGAACTGGACACAGACACAGAACCAGAGGACAATATCCAGCAAGGACTGTGGCTGCAGCTCAGTAGTGTCGCATGCGTCCTTAGCACATATGACGCCCTGGGGTTAATCCCCAGCAACACACACACATACAAATTATTTTATGGCAAATATGAAGTTGCATCAAAGATGATATCCACTGGGCGCAGTGGCGCATGCCTGTAATCCCAGCGGCTCGGGAGGCGGAGGCGGGAGGATCGCAAGTTCGAGACCAGAGGCAGTCTGCGTAATTTAGCGAGACCCTGTCTCAAAAAGTAAAAAAAAAATGGACTGAGGTGCAGCTCAGTGGTCCAGCACTTGCAGAGCATGCAGGCGCGAGGCCCTGGGTTCAACCCCCAGTACCGCAAAAAAAAAAACAGATGATATCCCACGGTTTAACTACATTACAAAGCACGAGACCGTATGTGAACTGGGAGGAAAACCCAACTGTCATAAATAACGGGACCAAGTTTTTAAAATGCAATTTAGCACAAAACCTTTGAAAATATCACTTCTTTTGTAAACATGAGATTTCTATATACTGCTCTGGTAATTCTTAAACTAAAAGTAAAATTAACTTGGGAAGAAGCCTGACAAACCTAAAAGTGAGCAAACTATTGTTTCATTGTGTTTAACTGTGAAGCTGTCTCCATTAATTATTTCAATTTGTTCCACCATAAAAATGAAAATGATGATAACTAGAAATTCTTAGAAATGGATGCGTTCAAGAGGATGCTTTAAAAGTTTTTGTTGTTGTTGTTGTTGTTTAGGGCTAAAGATTTGGCTCAGTGGCAGTGTGCTTGCCTTGCAGGCAGGCATAAGGCCCTGGGTTCAATTCCTAGCACCACAAAAAAATAAAAAATATTTTTTGGTTTGGTTGTTTTCCCAAGACCAGCATAAATACTGCAAAGTACCAGAAAGAATGGAAAAGGTCATCTCATCTCCCCTCAGAATAAGAGTTTCATAGTGAGAATTTGATGATAGTCTTTTATAAAACCATCTTCTCTCACAAATCTGTGTCCAATCTGAGATGCCACACCTAATCCCATTATCATGGAAGGAAAATATTCCAAAAGAGATCTTCAAAATTCCAGACTATTGACCTGTAAGACATTTTATAGAATAAAAAGCTGCAGGAAAAAAAAATACCTAGTTTAGAAAAGTTGTCAATGGAAGGTAATAATCTAGAGTAATAACCCATGCAATTTAACGCAAAAAAAGGATGGGATATGCAAATCCTCCTCCAAAAAGTCACCATTATTTTTAACTTTAAAAAATTACTATTTGATGTTTCTTTTTTAAAGCTATTATTTTCTAGCTGGGCGCAGTGGAGCACGCCTGTAATCCCAGCAGCTTGGGAGGCGGAGCCAGGAGGATCACAAGTTTGAGACCAGAGGAAGTCTGCGTAACTTAGCGAGACCCTGTCTCAGAAAGTAAAGAAAAAAATAAAAGGGCTGGGGGTGCAACTCAGTGCCCCAGCACTTGCAAAGCATGCAGGAGTGAGGCCCCAGGATCAACAACCCCCAGTACCACAAAAAAAAAAAAAAAAGCTATTATTTTCTTATTACACGGATTAAAACTGGAAAAGGGCAATTTGATTTAAACATTACACAACGTGTACATGCATCAAAATGTCACATGACACCTCATAAATATGTACATTTTTTATTTTTTATACATCAGTTAAAATTTTTTAATTCAAAAAAATGGGAAGGGGCATTAGTGATGTCATCAATTACTCTCCCATAATTGCTGTTTATAGGATTCACTTTTGATCAAAGAGAAGAAAACAACCTTCTAGATGTTTTTCCACAGCACAGAAAAGCAAATCGTTGCAGGTTTTTTTGGAAGACTATTCAATTTTAATTTTAATTTTTCTAACTTTCACTCTGCATGCAGGAGGCAAGTTGGTTTAAGCTGAAAGTTTAAGCCAGGCACAGTGGCGCATGCCTGTAATCCCAGCGGCTCAGGAGGCGGAGGCAGGAGGATTGCAAGTTCGAGACCAGTGGCAGTCTGTGTAATTTAGCGAGACCCTGTCTCAAAAAGTGAAAAACTGGGCTGAGGGTGCAGCTCAGTGGTCCAGCACTTGCAAAGCATGCAGGCACAAGGCCCTGGGTTCAACCCCCAGCAATGCCAGGAAAAAAAAAAAAAGCTGAAAGTTTAAATAGTTTAGGGCTCCGAGAAGACTTGTGGCCTGTGGTACCCACAAAGGGTCCAACAATGCCCATGTCCTCCTGCCTGGTGACCGGCCATGCCCGCCACTTTCATTTACATCTAGACTTGGATTTCAGTCTTGGAAGCACAACAGTCCAAAGCGAAAGCAAGGCTTCTCTTCAAGCCCTATCTCCCTGTGTTTGGATGAACAACCAGAGAAACAGCACACCCTGCAACACAGGTTACATTGTCCAAGGGAAAGTACAGTACGTTTCCTTCTTAGCAGAAGTCTTCAGACGTTCTAATGCATGTCTTCTCATCTTCACAGTCAATGGGAAAGACGGCTGTACAAAGGTAGGTTCAACTTCCACAATCTTACTTCCTACTGTAGTCTTAGGATAGACATGAAGTCAAATGAACAAATTCATATAAACACACACACACACACACAAATCTATGTGAATGAAATGGAAAAAAATCAAAGAGCACTAAAAAATATCAACATTCTAAAGACTAAGTTGTTTCCATTTAAGCCATATTCTCCGGCTGATAAAATGGGGAAAGGGGGTTTAAGCTTTAGATTTTTTTAATTTATTTGTTTGTTTTAGTTTTTGGAGACAGATTCTCACTATGTAACCCAGGCTGGCCTGGAACTGGTTATGTAGTCCAGGCTGCCCTTGAACTCATAATCCTCCTGCCTCAGCCTCCCAGGTGCTGAGATTACAGGCATGTGCCACCACACCTGACTTAAAGTCTAGAGGGTTTTTTTTTTGTTTGTTTGTTTTTTATTAGAAATTTTTAATGTACATCATAATGTGAGTCATTTTGACATGCTTTTCGTTGTGACAATTTTCATATATGCAATTTGATAAGCATTATTCATATAGGTTACTCCTTACCCTCCTCTATGTTTCCCCCCTCCCCCCCTTCCTATCTAAATTTCCCATCCAAGTCTTCTCTATCTTTTACTATATAGTATTTTTCTACATGTCCTTGGGTTCCAGTTCTGTTTAAGATAGAAACTTTTCCTGTAGTGGTCTTTGTTTCTATCTTGTTAGAACAATTACATGCGATTTCTAGACTATTTATATTGACCTCATTCTTATCTTCCCTCCCCCCCTTTTAATGTGATCTGACCTTTGAGTAGGATTTTTCCTTCTTGTAATTTTGAGTCAGCTCTC
This sequence comes from Pedetes capensis, assembly GCA_007922755.1. Classification (NCBI taxonomy): domain Eukaryota; kingdom Metazoa; phylum Chordata; class Mammalia; order Rodentia; family Pedetidae; genus Pedetes; species Pedetes capensis. Next base: position 10,123 of record VMDO01042854.1, read on the forward strand.
TCATGAGTGAGAACATGTGTTGTTTCTCTTTCTGAGCTTGTGTTCGTTCACTTAAAATAATTTTCTCTAATTCCATCCATTTTGCTGCGAATGACCCTATTTCATTTTTCTTGATTGCTGAATAGTATTCCATTGTGTATATATAC
>VMDO01042855.1:0-10274 GCA_007922755.1 Pedetes capensis
ACTTCCAGTTATAGATCTACTCACAGATACCTTTTAGAGTCATATTTTTAGACAGCATAATACTCATTGAAATTTTTCTTTAATTTCTTCTAAAATCTTAAAACTTCTACAGGAATGTTAATATGTACTCAAATCTCGTTTTTAGAATATATCCGTATGCATTTTCTCTACTTCTTTAGAATTTTCTTTATATTCATTTATTATGCCTTTACCTCACATATTTTCATGAACCTCTTTTTTATATTACTCTATGTTCTCTCCTTAATTGTATCAATTTTCTATTTCTATTTTCTTTAGTTATGCTAATATCTTCTATTTGTGTATTTAAATTTACTTAAACCGAAGGGTGACTTAAAATTGATGCAATGTCAGGTGAAAATTTAGAATGTCCAGAAGAAATTCAAACCAAGTCATATTAAAACTGTCAGCAGGAAACAACTTCAAACCTATTTCATTCAATGACTACTATTATAATTCAAACATTCCCTTGAAATTAAAAGTAGTTATGATAAATGGCCTTCAATTTTGATTTTTATTAAAATGTAACAGTACTAGTATGTTAGTACTAGGAAGATAAATTTAAGAGTGTACAGTTGAAGATTCAAATAGAATGTGATTATTTAAAACTCTTTTAATTTATGTTCTGATACTCCCTGCTGTTAGAATCTGATTCAGAACTTAATTATCTGGATGACTACTATAGAATTCAGTGAAAAATTACCCTAGGAAATACAAGAATGTAATTTAGGACAAAAATATTTTAAATTAGTGACTTTGCTCAATAGGGCTTTATTAGGTAATATTTATTTTGTAACAGAATTTTGATTGAGAGAGAAACAGAAAAGATTATAGAAATCCTCAGGTATTCTGTAAAAAGTTGTTGTGTACACATTCCTTATAACAAATCACATCAACCATTTAAAAACGTAATGCATTTTTTTTTTTTAATTTGCTATTTTCTATAGAATTTTAGGTTATTTCTTCATTGAATTCTATTAACTACCTAGGTCTCTCAGCTTGATTGCTGAACATATGATTCAAAATAGGATATGTACAATAGAATGTTCATATTTGATACTTATGGGCCAAATTAAACTAAGTTTAATAGTAGAGCTCTGAAAAATATTTTGGAGGTGTCAGTAACACTAGCATCAAGATCAGCAAAGGCACTTTTAGCTGTGACATTTTACAATTAATTCTGGTAAAGGTGTTCAGTTACATTATCTTTTCAGTACAATTTGCATTTGCCCCTTGATAGTACTCTCTCTTTCTCTTATATTTCAAATTCATTGTTTTCAAGAAACTATTTTCTTCTGAACCTCCTACATTTCTGGTTTCACCTTTCAGTATTTATGTTTTTTCTTTGACCTGATTTACACAGGCAGAATTAAGCAAAATCCCTTTTATGCTCCAAGTTATAATGTCTATCACATCACTAATCATGTTATGTTAGGTATTTTTCTTGTCTGTTCCCCTACTAGAATATGAATTTCTTAACCTGGAAAACAGTATTTTATTTATGTGTGTATTCTGATTACCTAGCACTGTATCTTGTACTTAATGTCTGGTATCTGATGAATACATGAAAGAGTAGATTTTTCTACCCTTATCAAATCATGCTAAAATTCAGTTTCCAGGCAACATTTCTTCCAGTAGTATACTGAAATTCCTTCTTTGGGGGTCAATGGTAGGCAAATTCAGTATATTATGCTTTTATATACCTATTTACTTAGTTTTGTACAAAGCATTTTAAATGACTGCTTTTATTTATATTTTTCCCTAAGATCTCATCATATAAACCTTTGTTTTTCATCAATTGTAAGAATAAACATATATGCCAGTTCTCAGGACTTTATCAACCTTCTTGGATAATTCCCTGGGAACTAGCTCAATGTAAACATTTTTGTTGTAGAGAAAAACAAAGGAGTTGTGGATTGTTAGCTTCTAACCTCTTTTTACTGGCTCAGCACCTGTTTTCAAGATCAATTTTAGTTTTATTAGTACTTTCTGCGTTTCCTCTATACTTGGTTTTGATCTAGTTTTATTTGACTTAGATCAAGTGAATTTCTAGCAGTATACCTAAATATATGCTTTAAAAATTGGCTTCATATTTTCAAATTGAGTTTTTCAAATTAATCTAGACAATCAAAAATGGGCTCAACTTCCTAAGGACTTTCTTTAATAAAAGAAAACAATTTCTACCAACTTTGTTTTTGCTAACTTCCTAATCCTTGCTTTTAATAAGAATACTTATCCTTTAAGTATTATAAAGTTGATGTTTATTTCCTCCTATTTGCATTTTAATTTTGAAATGGTTGAGATTTAGAAAATGGTTTTCTATACAAAATATTTTATCTTCATTAAAAAAACGAAGGATCATTCTATGAAATCTTGAAAAGTATAATTTTATTTTTTCTGGGTTCCTTTGTATCATCCATCTTATAATCATAGATAAAAAAGAAAGGATAAATACTATGTTATTTGTGTACACATAATTTACTTAATACTTGACATATATTATAAGCTTGAAATATTTTATTTACTAGTAATGGCTATGCAGAAAAATGTCAGAGCAGATCACAACATTAATACTTGAGAAATTGTGCTCAAAGTGCTCACTTACAGGGCTATTTTCAGGTGTGCAGGCTTGATCTCACCTACTCTCACGTTTAGCACCTTCCCCCATTATGGCATAGTGGACCTATCATCTCATCTTTTCATTTCTACATTTATACAGGGCCAGTCCTCAAGCCCGCACTAGTAGATCTGCACTGCAAACCATCCCACCAGACATACAACATTAATATACTCGTAAGGAATACCTGTGGATTTGTATGCTTGTAATGTCTTACAATAATATAAATTTGAATCTTGTAATTGTTACATGATAATTTACTGGACTTCACTGCACAAAATCTCAGATGAATGCCTGATCATTTATACTTTCAGAAAGTTCAGTGGATATTTTACCAACTCCTTGGATCAATTTCAAATCATGGCAAAGATCAATGCTAGCTAGCATCATTTTTGTGATGTTAATTAATTTCTGCCAAGATTCTACAATTCTTATATATCCTCCGAAAGTAATCCATCATCATGCTAAGGCAAGGGGAATTCAATCCATCACTGCTGGATTCTGATAGAGGGCTTAGAGGGAATGCAAGTCATCTTCCCAGCAGTAATCAAACAGCTGTGATACATGCCACTTTACGCTTATATCATCATATAATAGATGGCTTTCCTCTTCATGGGAGCTTGCTTCAAAATTTTCAGACAGATGGACTCAGATGCTAAGGTTTCATTTTGTGGAATTTAAGGCTGTGAACTAGTTATTGACAAATACTACATCATCAGTTCCAGTTGAAGACACAGCCTAATAAGTAGAACATTGGCACTAATCCTTATTTAATCAGCCTTAAAATGGTAATTTCAAATTGATGAGGGCACAGGGAATAGATTTTGTACTCATAAAGTGCTTCTAAAAATACTAGTAATATGTGTATACAACCCATGGATGAAATTAAAGAGCCCCCAGCACATATAAAGAGAAGAATAAACTATAAAGAGCTTGACAAAAGTACAACTGAAGGACTTCATAAAAACTGAAACAAATTCCTTCTTGCCTCTTCAGTAACACATATACATATTTATATTTTCAAGATTTAATACATGGAACAAATATTCATAGGATTAAAACAGAAACATTTTCAGAATGGAATATAGTTATCAATTAGAGCTTCTGTATTTTCTGAAGGCAGTCTAATAAGTGAAGAGGATTTAAGCATTTAGAGCTCATGTAGTCCCATTTTTATAGATTATTGCATAAGTGGGACACACAAACTATACAGATACTAACCTGCTGGGTGACAGAATCTAGACCTCCAGTTTCTCAGTGTTTTCTATGTTCCTGTGCTCTCTCTGCAAGTAGTGCCAAGAGAAAGAGTTGGCTTGGATGTATCACCCCATCAGGACTCATGGCCCCGGTCCCTTTATGTCAGCTTTACCAGAGTAATTATGTGTAAGGCTTCATTTGTGACACATTTGTCTTTTAACATTTCTTCCAAACGTGTTTCCTCCATGACTAGATCTTCAGGATATCATCTTCTTATTTTCCTAAACTTTTTGCTAAACTTGATTTCAGAAATCTATGTATAATAACATGCGATTACCTCACACATGTTAACAGGGTATTTCTGATAACAGAACCTCAAAGACAAAGCCTCAGGGCCCCAGGATGACGCTAATTGTGAAAGTTTAATAGTTAAAGTTAGACAAGAAAGTCTGTAAAGCACACACCTTCCTTCTCATACTTCAAATCACTTCCTGGGAGTAGTTTTCCCTTAGGCATACTAGGAAAATTGGTTTCAAAAATTAAGAGTAACAACAAATGTAGCAGATACAAACTGGTGTCTGCATGCTATGCAGGGAAGTATAGACATTTTTTCTTTGCACAACTGTATTATTTTTGTTGTTGTTGTTTAATCCCTATCTTATATATGTGGGAAGTAGGGAAAGCATAAAAAACTCACTTGGTGTCTAAGCTAGGGACTATCAGAGCAGGATTTTAAATCACATCCATATGATGTGTCTCTTTCCATGATCCTAATGTACTACTTACCAACATACTTTGCTTCCCATATACTAGAATTCTCTTGGTGACACTTGCTGTCTGCCTTCATATTTCCCCAAACCTAGAATCCAATATCTGCACAACAAAAACCTAATGCCCCCAGCTTAGTTTCTGTCGATCATAATTTTAATGTATCTCACTTTTGAAATAACATAATATATATTTGCATTTGGGAAAACTATAACTTAAGAAAATAACACTCTTGTTTTCCTTTTCTTTCTTTTTTCCCCCTGGTATCTGAGACAGTGTCTCACTACATAGCCCAAACTGGATTGGAACTTATTATCCTTTTGCCTCAACTTCCCAAAGCATAAACTAGTATGCCTGGGTAAAATTTACCATTTAAATTTTCCTATTACAAGCCAGGCACGGAGGCACATGCTTGTAATCCCAGCAGCCCGGGAGGAGGAGGGAGGAGTATCGCAAGTTCAAGACCAGAGGCAGTCTGCATAATTTAGCGAGACCCTGTCTCAAAAAGAGTTAAAAAAATAGGCTGGGGGTGGGGGCAGCTCACTGTTCCAGCACTTGCAAAGCATGCAGGCACAAGGCCCTGGGTTCAACCCCCAGTACTGTAAAAAAAAAATTTCTACTAAAATTATAATGTAAATTACAATTATGTAATATAATATAGTAATATGTGATATAATGTGTAGTATGGGTCATACATTTATATTGTTATGGTGCACCTACTACTTATTGTTGTTAGGTTTCATGAGGTTGGAATCAACTTGAAGTGACCCTATGTACAACAGAACACTCCCCAACACTGTGCCATACTGGCATTATGTTCTTGCTTCTCTGCTATCCATAGGGTTTTCAATGGCTGATTCTTTCGGGATTATTTTGGGAGTGGGCTGCCAGGTCCCTCTCCCATTTTTGTGGAGCTGGGGATCAAACCCAGTGCCTCAGATTGTACAAAACAGCACCATACCAACTGAGCTAAACCCCAGCATCCTGTTTGTTAGCCATTGTTATTAAGTGATATGTTGTTGTTATGTGCCATCAAGTCATGTCCAACTCATAGCAACCCTCATAGGGTTTTAAATGGCTGATTATTTCAGGATTGCCTTGGGAGTGGATTGCCACATCCTTCTCCCAATGTGATATGAGAGATATAAAAATATATAACTCAAATTTACTAAAATTTCTAGAACAAAAAGAGGATAAGGTATCTACAATCCTAGATGCATGTTTGGGCAAAGTGACTTGAGAATGTTGCATAGTGGCAGGTGATCAAAGGATAAGTACCCTCATTTCTTATTGAGACCTCTATAAAGATGTCCGAGAAGCTGTCTTATCTGAGTTAGAATCTAACATACAAATTGGGCTTGAGAGAACTGAGCTGGAAGAACTGGGCTTCAGGGAAAAAAAAAAAAACCACAAAACAGAAGATAATTGATGGAAACATAAAACATCTTAGTTTTACTGAGTATCTGTGTATGTTTGAACTAGCAAAGCATTTTGGATCTGCTGGGCTGAAAGTGAGGTAATATGAAGAAACCTGACCTTGGAATTAATAGCTTCAGATTATTAGCATTAGGACTGTTTGATAAATGAATAAAATAGGTTAGAGATGGGAAAGTCAATTAGAAGGCTACTATAAAAATATAAAATTATCATTTTGACCTTTTTTGTAATAGCTACTGTATAGTATTCTGGTTATCTCAACCTACCTAAATATCATATGCAACCTTTTTTATAGGTAAACATATTTAAAGTCAAGAAGATAGATAGCTTGCCAAAGGTGATAAGTTTTTAAGCAGAGGAATATTTTTCAAGAGACTTAAAAGGTGAAGACTCATTATATTTGATAATTAAATGGTCATTGGCAAGCAATTTCTTCACATTGGTGAAAATGAAAAACAGAAAGGATCATAGATTGTGATTATAATTTATTAAGTGAAATTAAACAAAATATATGATGGCAGAGTCCTAGTAAACTAAATGATTCTTGTAGTTTCATGAAGATATTATGGAAATGGATGACTTGATATGCGGGGTATTTGAGGGAGAAGCACAGGTTAACTGAAGAAGCGAAATATAGAAAGGCTAATTGTTGTTGTTAGGTGCTGTCGAGTCGGTATCCGACTCATAGCGACCCTCATAGGGTTTTCAATGGCTGACTGTTTCGGGATTGCCTTGGGAGTGGATTGCCAGGTCCTTCTCTCATTTTTGCGGTGCTGGGAATTGAACTCGGGACCTCAGAGACTGCAGCACAGCGCTCTACCCACTGAGCTAAATCCCAGCCCAGAAAGGCTAAAGGTAGTCAAAAATTAAGCAGATATCCTTAGACAATTCACTAGTTTTGAAGAACTAGTAATAGTGAGTAATTATTAATCGATTTGAAATTGATCCTTTCTCTTTTCCTAAACTAATAATTAAAATAATAATTAAAAGTGATACATAGTAGAATTATTATCTTATCCAACACATACAGGGCCGACCTAAACTGCTTGTTGCAGCACTGTATCCATTTTCAAACTGTGTGTGAATAAATGAATCTTTTCTTCAGACAATAGTAAATTTTAGTTTATAGCTTCTCATTGGTAATAATTATCTGGTAAAGTCTTATTTTTAAAATAAAATTAAAATGCTCATATTTGACAAGACAATATATTTTCAACTGATATCTCAAACTTGACAAAATACTAGGGAAGGCAATTATTAAGTTATTATTTCCTGGGTCTAATATACATCATCACTGTGAAGCTCTGCATTTTTGAACTGAATGATGTTAGATTGGATAAACAGAAATGAAAAATACTTGAGTTTGTTAGCATCTTACTTATTTAAACTTTTTAAGAATAATATTGTCTGACTCTTAAAACTACTGGTGTTAAGTAATTAGGTCAGCTAGGATTGCAGAAGTTTGTTAATTCAGGGCAGATACAAATGAATAGCACTGTAAAATACATGAGATAAAGAATTCAAACATACTAGCTATGTCAGCTTAAAAAGTCAAGGTAATTCAGTTGTAGGTTATTATTTAGGAGACTTCAAGGCTTATTTTATGCTGATCAAACTAATTATACACTGTAGAATACTCTCTAGGATAATTGAAGCTCTATCTTATCACTACTCTTGTCTTGTTGTAATATTTGATTTAATTTGAAGTTACTTTAGGGTAAGAAATAATCTAGTAAACAAAAAAGCCCCAAATGAAAGGGAAAATAAAGGAAACAACAGAGGCATCTATTTAAAAGCTTTCTTGGTTTGCTTCAATTTCTCTCAGCATGTATGCATTTGAATTATATAAAATTCAAGTCAAATCATATTGATAAATGCCAAAATTTATGAAAATTATGATTTAAAATATTTATATATTTTATGTTTCAATATAATTTGGTATTTCCCACATGCATTCTCAATTAGCTCTGTCTCAAACATCATTTTCTATCTTGACTCTAACAGAATACCCATTTTGTCACCAACTGTGTCAGAAGCCATATCCCTAGCTTACCAAATGCAAAGATTGTTCCAGATTCTTCTCGGTGTATAGGATGATTCCTTAATGTATGTTTCATGGTAAACGCACAATATCTTTCTATAATATACCCAATTACTAACCACCTGACTAGTCTATGAATGTATTCAAAACGTACTACTTAACATGCTGACTTACAAAAATGTTATATTTAACTTTGTCTTCAGTTGAAACATCATACTTTGATCTAATCCATAAGTATTAAGAATGGCACGTGAGAGATTGAAGCAATAACTCTTTGTATTTGAGGGTGACATTATGTTCTTGGTATATTTTTGCAGTGGAAACAAACATTTTTTTAAATGATGACCAAAATTCTCTGTATTTATTAATCATTAAACTAATATTTCACATAATTTGAAAATAAGCAGTAGACGGAATGGGGCTGGGATTTAGCTCAATTGGTAGAGCGCTGCGCTGCAGTCTCTGAGGTCCTAAGTTCAATTCCCAGCACCGCAAAAATGGGAGAAGGACCTGGCAATCCACTCCCAAGGCAATCCTGGAACAGTCTGCCATTGAAAACTCTATGAGGGTCGCTATGAGTCGGATACGGACTTGAAGACACCTAACAACAACAACAAGTAATGGGAATAGTATTTATTCCTAAAAAAAAAAAACAAAACCTGTTGTCATGGATAGAACTCTAAAGAGTTCTCCAATAGTTCTTATATTAAATATGTAGAAAGATACATTAGATCTTTATTTACAATGTTATTTGAAATATTCAGCAACAGATTTACAGTTGGGCACAGTGGTGTGTGCCTGTACCCCCAGCAACTCAGGAAGTGGAGGAAAGAGGATCTCAAGTTACAGACCAGAGGCAGCCTAACTTAACAAAACCATCTCAAGATTTCCGGCTAAAAATTTTTTAAAAAGGGGCTACAGATGTATCTTAGTTTTGAACTCTTGCCAAGTATGTGCAAGCCCCTGGATTACACCCACCAGTCCCTACCCCTCAAAAAACAAACACGTTTAGAGAAGTATCACATAGAATCAAGTAGGAGAGATTCTCCAGCAAATATGATCAAAAGTGGATAATGTAAAAAAATTAAGTAGGTCCAAAATAGCCATTCATTTATAAAAACTATCATTATCCCCAAGGTCTTGCTTTATTGATATACAATTGTCCAACTAAAAATAACTTCCCATTTTCAGAATTTCTACTTACTGTTACCAATGTGCTAAGAATATATCTAAAGTTAAATTTATACTCATCTTTAAACAAACCTGCTCGTACTATAGTTTTATTGCACTATGTGGTAATGGTAGTGAAGACTCTCAATTCTTATAGAAACTTGCATAGGCATGGCTCTAAGATATATTCTTAAATATGTGTTAACTGATTGAATCAAAAAGACTTCAATGTTGATTAAAAGCCTGGAACTTAAATATTAACATTAACTGTCAAATTACTTTTCAAATCAAATAGCTTGATTTGAACAAAAGGTGAGAGATATACTATTGTTGTTAGGTGGCATGGAGTTGTGTCCAACATGTAGGGACCTTTACAGGGTTTCCAATGGCTGATTGTTTCAGGATTGCCTTCAGGGTGGATTGTCATGTTCTTCTCCCATTTTTGTGGTGCTGGGAATTGAACTCAGGACCTCAGAGACTGCAGAGCGGTGCTCTACTTACTGCTCTAAATGCCACTACTACTACTGTACTACTTTGTTTTATAATCATGTTTCCTTGGAGATGTAATACTTCCATCATGTTGCTTTGTTGTTACTGATGTTTTTAATGTCCAGTCATTTTTGTTATGCAAACTGAAGTTCTAAGCAGATAAACACAATATGTTTAGATTTTTAAAGTGAGGTTTTATTTTTCAAATGGAGAAACAAAAAAAATGGAATCAGAAGTTTATTAAGTAGAGCCAAAAGAGAACACATTTCAGGAGAGAGAAAGAATGAGAGTTTGAGAGAGGGACACAAGAAAAGAATGATAATACAGCTGAGACATGGATTTGAGATTCTCCAGAAAGAGAGTCACCTCCTTTTTCAAACTTTTGCTTTTTGTATTTTAAGATTTTTATTTAATTAATTTATTTATCTTGTGCTAGAAATCAAACCCAGGGACTCATGTATGCTAGGTAAGTGCTCCATTACTAAGCTACACCTCAGAGCTAAATGTTTCTTAAAAAAAAAAAAAAAAAAAAAAAAA
>VMDO01042856.1:0-10273 GCA_007922755.1 Pedetes capensis
GGAAACATGGTCATCCACATGCAGAAAAATGAAAGTGGATCCGCATCTCTCAATATACACGAGAGTTAACTCAAAATGGATAAAAGATCTCAACATAAAACCAGAAACTTTAAAAATTATAGAAGGCAAGATAGGCAATACACTCCATCATATAGGCATTGGAAAAGATTTCCTTAATAGGACCCCAATTGCTCAAGAATTTGCAACAAGAATAGATAAATGGGACCACATGAAATTAAAAAGCTTCTGCACAGCAAAAGAAACAATTAACAGAGTCAAGGAAACTTCCACAGAATGGGAAAAAAATCTTCACATTTTATACATCTGACAAAGGTCTAATTACTAGAATTTATAAGGAACTCAAGAAAAAAAAACTTCAAAAACCAAACAACCCAATACACAAATGGGCAAAGGAACTGAATAGACAGTTCTCAAATGAAGAGGTCCATAAAGCCATGAAACACATGAAAAAGTGCTGAACATCCCTAGCCATTAGGGAAATGCAAATCAAAACAACTCTGAGATTTCACCTTACACCAGTAAGAATGGCCAAGTTCAATAAAACAAACAACAACAAATGCTGGCGAGGTTGTGGGGAAAAGGGAACACTTTTACATTGTTGGTGGAGCTGTAAATTGGTGCAACCACTATGGAAATCAATATGGAGGTACCTCAAAAAACTAAAAAGAGATCTACCATATGACCCAGCTATAACACTATTGGGAATTTACCCAAAGGGAGATGGGTCATCATACCACAGAGACACCTGCATCTCCATGTTCAATGCAGCGCTTTTCACAATAGCAAAGATATGGAATCAACCAAAGTGCCCTTCAACAGAAGAATGGATAAAAACACTATGGTATATATACACAATGGAATACTATTCAGCAATCAAGAAAAATGAAATAGGGTCATTCGCAGCAAAATGGATGGAATTACAGAAAATTATTTTAAGTGAACGAACACAAGCTCAGAAAGAGAAACAACACATGTTCTCATTCATATGAGGGAGCTGATTCAAAATTACGAGAAGGAAAAATCCTACTCAAAGGTCAGATCATAATAAAAGGGGGGGAGGGAAGATAAGAATGAGATCAATATAAATGGTCTAGAAATTGCATGTAATTGTTCTAACAAGATAAAAACAAAGACCACTACAGGAAAAGTTTCTATCTTAAACAGAAATGGAACCCAAGGACATATAGAAAAATACTACATAGTAAAAGATAGAGAAGACTTGGATGTGAAACTTAGATGGGAAAGGGGGGAGGGGGGAAACACAGGGAGGGTAAGGGGTAAAAAAAAATTAGGGTGGTTAAGGCAAGTCAAGCTGGCCAGGGGCCATCTTTGCTCACTCGATGGGAGGGGCTAGTGTGAGTGAGTCGGATGAGCCCTGGGGTCAACTAGGGGTCAGCCCCTCAGGCTGTTATGAGGGACCCTAGCTGAGAAATATAATTTAAAAAATCCCCAACAGGGAATCAGATGACCGGGGTACAAATTACAGATCCCCCTTTGACTAACTTGTGTGATCTCTGGCAAGTTGCTTAAACTCTCTGAGCCTCAGTTTTCTCATTTATAAGAAAGAAATGCTAATAATGATCAAAAGCTCTTCAAGTAATGCTTGGCTCATAGTCAGCACCCAACAAATGTTGTTGTCTCTGCTACTACTGCTGCTATTGTTACAAGCACCACACGGGAGGGTTGTCAATGTAAGTTTGACAATGTATGTAAAATGTTTGAAATGGTGCCTGGCAAATGGCAAGCATTTTATAAATAGTAGCTCTGTTAGCATTATTTCTGTATTAGGCACAGAAGATACATAGATGAATAAGTCATTCTCTTTACTCTTGGAGAACTAACCATGTAGTATTTACAGCTGCCAGATTAATCCAACCATACGTCAAGTGTCAGTTCATAAGTAACCTTAACCACAAGGCTTTCACTGTCTCCCTCAGCTAGAAAGAATACTACCATATACTAAACTCCCATGACCACTTTTCTGCATTTTCTTAGCAAACTTTAGTACACTGTGCTTTTTATTTTTGTTTACATGTCTTTATTCATTTCTAGAAGGGCAGTAAATTTATTAACCTTTTGCTTGCCAAAATATGCATGGCAGGTTTTACATTCATTTGTTCTTCCTTCCTTCTATTCTCTCATCTTATTCCATTAAATATTTGAGGGTCTCTTCTTTATGGTAGGCATTTAATAAAGGTTAGCTAAATGAATGGGCAGTGGTGTTAATAATTTGCAATTCAAGAAAACATATATTATAAAGTCAGTCGTATAGTTTTCAAAAATAATAAAATTTAAATTACTTTTTGGTTTAGTTGGAAGTCATAAGAATAAATTCCCACTTCATCTTGAGTCTGTGCTATATTCCACTTGGTAACTTTTTGGCGCCATCTTACAGCTATTTCAAGTGGGATTCTTTCATGGTGTACATATTTTTAAAATATTGTCATGCTGTGCCCAGGATAGTCACAGAACTTCCATAGCAAGTGCTCCTTGTTGAAATCCAGGGTTATTAATAATGACAAGTCATTTGGATACTTTAATTAGTGTCCAGCACTATTTCCATTAGTTAATATGTATTTTTAACATCACAGTGCCTAACAACAATTGTAGTGTAGATTTCCTTGGCACTGCAATTTCCCCACTGGATTATGTCAGCCTAAGTTTTTGGAGATCTTGTTAAAAACATTAAGAAAAAAAAACTTATGTAGATAAAGGTCACATAGTTAATCAAAGAGATCTTTAATGCCTTGACTAAACCTTTTTCTCTACTCCTTTATATGTGAATGGTATTCAATAATTTCTCCTACACTCTTACTCTTCCTGCCTTACTTGTTCACTGCATTCTAAATAAGTGTTCAAAGAAAGGAAATATGATAGTGCTATCCAAAAATCTCTCCAGAGTCATCCACACCCCAACCAATCCTAGACATAATTAAATGATATCTACAAATTCAGTTGCCATAGTTTTTAGCTAAAGTTAGTTCTGTAACTTCACTAGCATAATTAAATTTCTCCTTATATTTCCACTATTAGAAAATATGTCTACCTAATGCAAGAAGCTGGACTTTATGAGGAAGAATGCAGCATAAGGATTGGAGGAAGACTCATTAAAACCCTGCTTTATGCAGGAAACACAACTCTGCCTGTTGAAAGTGAAGAGGATTTGGAACATTTACTGATGAAAATCAAAGATCACAGCCTTCAGTATAGATTGTACTTCGACATCAACAAAATGAAAATCTTTACAATTGGGTCAATAAACAACTTCATGATAAATGGAGAAAAGATTGAGATTGTCCACAGTTTTGCTTTACTTGGTTCTACAATCAACACCTATGGAAGCAGCAGTAATGAAATAAAAAGATGCATTATATTTGGAAAAACTGTGGCAAAAGATCTCCTTGAAGTATTGAAAAGTAAAGATGTCACATTGAAGATGAAGGTGTGCCTAATACATGGCATGGTATTTTAAGCCATACCATAGGCTTATGAAGCTGGATGTTGAATAAAGGAGACAGGAGAAGAATCGATGCTTTTCAATTATGGTGCTGGAGAGAAATATTGAATATACCATGGACTGCCAAAAGAACCAACAGATATGTCCTAGAAGAAGTGCAACCAGAGTGCTTCTTGGAAGCAAGGATGATTAGACTGTGTCTTATGTATTTTAGATGTGCAGTCAGGAAGGAGAAATCCCTGGAGAAGGACATCATGTTTGGAGAGTGGCAGGTCAATAAAAAAAAGGAAGACCCTCAACTGAATGTATTGACACAATGTCTGCAAAAATGGCCTTAAATATAAGCAAGATCATGTGCCTGGCACAGAATCGGGGAGTATTTCATTCTGTTGTACATAGGGTTGCTATGAGACAGACCCAACTCAGTGGCACCTAACAACATGTGGGATATTTCTATTTTGTTTATGGATGCATCTCCCAAACTAGAAAGAAAGTAGCTGTGTGATAAATATTTTTTTAATAAATGCACAGATGAATAAGTTCTACTTGCCTAAGATCTCACAGTACCAAAACACTCTAAGCACCAAAGCTATATTTAATTGTTTTGAATGTAGAGGTACCAAGCACCTGTTGTAATTTTTATTAGTTGAATCTTGTCAGGTGCTTACACTAATTTTCCATAACAATTCTGAGTATTTCTGAGAATTAATATGAGAATTTGATGAAATCACCTTTTGCATTTGAATTTACAGGAACTAATTTTGTTTTTCTTTTCCATACACACTGTCCTCCCCTCTAAACTGTTCAACAAACCCCACAAAAGTTACCTGCTTGGATACATTGGTGTCTAAGACCCTGATTTTAAAATTATCACACGTCTGTAAATGGTCAACGTTTTCCTACATGGATGTTTAATTATATGAGACTCTAATTGTAAACTGTGCCATCTCCAGTATTTTTTCTTCTGAAACAGAAACCTGAACTACTAGGAGCCTGAATTAGAGGGACAGGTGTACTGTCAGCCCAGAAAGCGGCCTCTGAACAATGTCCCTGAGGATCTGTGCCCTGGATAGCATAACTAATGTCTGAGAGAGCATTAGGAACTAGAGAAGGTCATTTTCTGCTTCATTAGAAGCCCTCCTTTTGGAAGTAGATCATAACCTGGCCTTTCAATTTGACACAAACATGAAATTTTACTAAAAAATGCTGGAGGTCACACATGGTCCTTGGTGATCTGGCTTCTGTCCATTACCCCAGCCTCATTCCCAACCAGTCTGTACACACACCATGCCCTACCATACCTTGAGATTCTTTGCTTTGTACTTCCAAATAAGTGAACTGTATGGTCGGACATCAAGGAGACATGAAGTATGTAAGGAGGATATTTTGAAGCAGATGCCCTCGTCATGCCCAATGCTCAGGACAATTGAGTCTTGGGCACTTGAGTGAAGAATTCTTAAGTGCTGTCAATCAAAATAAAACGCTTTCTCCTCTCTGTTCCCACTGTGCTTTGCTCAAAGCCCTGTTTGTCAAAGCATGCCATGCTCTGCTTTATATTATCCTTAACTGTGAACATGCATATATCTGTCCTTGGATCAAAATCTTTTTGTTTTTCTTTTCATCATGCTGGAAGATCAAACCTAGGGCCTCATACATACTGACCACACACTCTAGCATTGAGCTTCATCCCTAGGACCAGATTATCATCTTGAACACCAAGTATATTTTCCTGTCTTTCTACAATACTTGGGTCTGATCAAGCTGAATAGTTATTTTTTTTTTAATTTTCCAAAAAGAGAGAGCATGCTATAGGACATGGAAGGATATCCTTTGGGGACCTATTTAGGCTTCACCCTTACCACTGCTGTCCTGTTTCCACCTCCATCAATCTAAATCCCAGATACCACTGTAAAGAGATACAAAAAAATATGATTAGATTGTGGCAAATATAGAGTTCTATATTCATATTTCACTGTCAGTTATTGAATACTCATTTGACTGATGAGGAGATGGAGACTCAAATAACTTTCAGTATCTTGCCAAATGTCACACAATTACCCAGCAAGTCAGTGGCTCTGCCAAGACTGAAATTCAAGCCCCCTGACACAAAGTCAAAATCCCTTTCCACAAACATTGAAACATTTAGGTGAGCTCCTTGCCCTCTCTGATTTATAATTCTAATGCTCCCAGTTGTTTCACTAAAAACATTCTGTGTACTCCTAGCCAGGCGGAAACTAAATATTCTGAACACATGAAGCTTATCTTACATACATATTTGTTTCCATCTGCATGCATGTGTATGATTAGTTATATTATTTTGTATGTTTCTATATTTGTGCATTCAGATATTTAGTGTACTTATGTATTTGTATGTGTGTGCATTTTTTACTTATCACTTACGTATTTCTTTATCTTACGTGCATGGTTATGAAGCACTTATCCCTGATGCTATTAGAGAGAGTACATCAGTTGATTATATCTTGGTTTCCCACAGGATTTCTGAGGATTTCAGCTTAAAATAGGTCTTGCATTTCAATTAAAAGCCTTCAGCTCTTGAGCTTCTAGGGGAGAGGACACAGAGAGCAGCTGTGTGCAGAACCAAGTTGCTAAGCTTTGGAAATACCTACAAACTAACAGAAGACTCTGTTACAAGAATAGGAAAAAGAAGAAAACTTCTGAGTTTATGTCAAATCTAAGCCTGAAAGTGAATGATGAAAACAAGCGTAGGAGCAAGCAAGAGGTACTGTGACGCCAAGAAGGAACAAGGGACCTCAGAAGGTTCAAGAGCATTGGCTGGCGCACAGGAGTACCAGACAGAACCCAGAGAAAGAGCTGATACTGCCACCCTGAAAGTGATGCAAGACCAGTGGATACTTTCAAAAGCACACAGGAAAAACTCATCAGAGACTGCAAGGCACTGATGAATGAGGTTGAGGAATCGAAAGTAACCATAAGAGGAAAACTGCCAAATAAATATCACGGAAGACACGATCAGTACAAATGAGGACAAAATTGAGCTTGAATCTCAAAAGACACATTTTAAGCAAATAGCTCTTCATGGTGCAAGAAAAGGTGATGGATCTTGAAAACACATCAAGGTGGTATAATATTCGTGTAGCTGGCATCTCTGAAGATGCAGAAAATGAGAGTAGCCTTGAAACTACTATTCAGCAAATTATTGAAAAAAAATCCTTTCCAAAGCTAAGCATAGATCTCAACTTATACACAGAGAGAATTTACAGAACTCTACTCAAATATATCTCTCAAACTAAGAAATCTAAGGCACATAATTGTACAGTTCTTAAAAGTGAAAGAAAAGAAATCATCCTGCAAGCTGCTCAGAAAAGAAGTGATTTTCAATAAGATATAGGGCTGTCATGTGACTATGTTATAGCAAGAGGGGCAGAAAAACTGAGTTGGAGAAAATTCTCCAGCTGAAGTTCTTGGCTCTGAAATCCCAGGTGAACCATCCAGCCAAGCAAACTTTCCAATTTGAAGATGAGAGGAGTCTTTGACAGTCAAGATGACCTCAAGGTATTTGTCAATAATCCTCCCAACCTACTGGCTTTCCTGACAGCAGCTGCAGCCCAAGGAGAAGGTGCTCTTAGAGATAAGTGACTAAATTCACTTATAAAGTCAAGCTTTTTAATAGAATGTAGATCTTGTTTTTATGATTAGGTGCATTTTTGACAGTGATTACTAGAAAAGAAAGTAAAAATGTAACATTACACTGAGTTGTTGTTGTTATGTGTATATGCCAATATCTATGCACACACACATACAGATGCATACGTGTAAATGTATACATACACCTACATACATATTGTGTGGCAAGGAAAGATAAGAAAAAATTAAAAAGATGGGAAGGGATAGGAGAGCAAGGTAATAAGTTAGAGTAGGTGGCCTGGTAAGACATTGAAATATTATAGATTGAATATGAAAATAAATTCTTTTATTGTCAACCTAAATGCAATTATAGCCTGCAGCTCTAGCCCTGTGGCATCCAATCCTGTCAGATCTCGGAAGCTAAGCAGGGTCAGACCTGGTTAGTACCTGGATGGGAGACCGCCCGGGAACACCAGAAGCTGTAGGCTTGGGAGAAGGACCTGGCAACCCCCTCCCAAAAATCAATCTGCCATTGAAAACCCTATGAACAGCAGAGAAGCACTGACAATAGTGTTTCCCCTGTCGTACAGAGGGTCGCTATGAGTCGGATACTGACTCAACGGCATCTAACAACAGCAACAAATGCAATTATATTTAATTAACAGATTTGTTCACAGAAATAAACTCTTTCCCCACCCTCTGCCAAAGTCACACGGATCTTTTAGGAACTTTGACCATATTCTAGGGCACAAAATAAGTAGAACTTGAAGAGGGGCATGCACATTGAAATAGTTGCCTGTAAACTGATATTTTTAGAAACAGATGGTAAACAGTGGGGTATATTGCAGTGATGTGTTTTCAAACTGCTAATTTGTGTTGCTCTTCCAATTTAGACATCTCTATTTAACTTTAATTATATAATTGGTTAATCACACAACAAATGGGTTAAAAGAACCCAATTGTTGATTTCGATACTTTCCTCCGGACAAGTGATTAAAAGTAAATAGAGAAGCCCAGTTGTGCATACCTGAGGGGCACTCCCCTCCTTATCCCGTCCCTAGCCCCATGAAAATGCTTCCAGTCTGCACACAGTAGAAGCAAAGCAGCCTCTAAAGTGGGAAAAGGCTTTCCTGGCACTGGTACTTCCAAACATCCTGCCTGGATCAGACCTCAACTACTCCTAGAATACTCTCTGGCTGTCTGGCCGATGCAGTGGGGCTGAGCCTACCTGCTATCCTTCTGGAGCCAGCGATTATTTCCACCAGTACAGGAAAAGAGGCTACTGAAACATTTCTCAGCCCACCCTCAGAGCCGTCCTACATTTTATAGGTCTGTCTCTGACACACCCACCCAGCCGCCATGTACTCAGTTGCACACTGCACACTGTTCCTCCTACAAACAAAAGGCATTCTGTGGTGCTGGGAGGATTGCTGTTTAGGCCAGTAGTTTACCTTGTTGATAAATGGTGTGTGGGCCAAACAGAACCTTATGGCTCCACTAGATTGGAACAGAGCAAAACCTCGTTTTCTCTGTGCACCCATTAACCTTAAATTAAATTCACCTAGGTAATCACACTGTTCATTTGCTTGGTGACAGGTGCCCAGAAGCTTGATCATGCCAGCCTCTAGTTCATGTCTTATGGCTCAAAATGAGTGTTTTGATTAAATAAGTTTCAGTTCTGGGTCATCACTTGTATTTGATTTATTCTAGGCTTCCTGCACGGTTCTGAAAATTCCTTCAGTTATAGATTCCTTGAGTGACTTAGTGCCCCACACTGTGCCCTTCATCATTGAAATGTTTGACAAAGGATGAGCAAAACCTCCAGCTCTGTGTGTTGGTCCTAGCATCTTTTTCCAGCTTTCCACTCCCCACTTCCAAAGCCTGACTCCTCTCCTCGTCTTACCGTGGGAGCCTGCCCCGTCTGACTGGATCTCCTCACTGGTCCAGAATGCCACTTGCTTAGTCTCATGTGAGGGCCTCCCGCATCTACTGCACCCCATTTCTCCAGTGCAGAAAAGGCTTGTGGCTTTGACTGCCTGGGGAGTGGGGAAAGGTGCTCAAACACACTATCAACCTTCGAGTGCAAGGAAAATTCCAGAGATCTGACACATTCCCCAGGTGGCTTACCACCACAGTGAAGTTGGGACAGGGAGAGTGAAGCCCAATGCCTAGAACTGAGCGGAGGAAAAACTACCAGGATGCACGAGTCGTTTGGAAAAGTTGCTGTTTGCCAGTGAAATCCACTGTCCTGAAACACAAACCTGGAAGAGAGAGCCTTGCCAGTAAATGTTTAAATACAGCACGGGGGAGGGGAAGGGGACATGTGATTTGTAGCATCTGCTTCTTTCGTGGGGAAAATCCTCTGACCATGACCAATTTCAAGCTACCACTTTCTCATCACCGAATGTCGGGCTGAGATAAGATGCACACATGCCCACGTTCGGCTCTCCTGAGCCAGAGTTGGCCAGCTCCAGCCCATCGCTGCGAGGAGGTGCTTTGCCCTGTGCTTCTCTTATTTGGGATGCTACAAGACAGCTTTAGGTTTAAAAATAAAAATCTCATCATCTTACACTGGCCTTACATATGAGAAAAGGCCTGCAGATCAATCCGTGGGCTTGGTGCTTTGGCTCCTTCTTAAAGCTCCTCTTGTACTGCCCTCCCCCTTATGGCTGTTTAAAAGAGGTCAGAAGTCCTGTCTCACAAATCAGTTGACCCTCGTCTATATATACTCCTTGCTTTGACGTACATTGCTATTTGTTCTTAGGTGCCATGGATATATGTGCTTAATAAAACCTGGTGTTTAACAGTTGGTTTATAATCCATAAGAAGTGACTCTAAAGATTTTACAGGAGGAACCCTCTTCCAGCCTCTGTGCTCAAGGGCTGGAAGTGAAGAGTGTGGTTCAGAAGTATTTTCTGGCCTCCCCATTTCTGAGAACAAAAAGGGCTGAACGTCCATAACTAGCCTATCAAATCAAAGTAACATAGATACTTGAAAGGGGCCCTGGCCATTAGAAACAAGATTGGTCATTTAAAAATCCCAGAAAAAAGAGTTGTTTAGTATCAGCTAAATCCAGAGCAACACAGCAGGAGAGAAGCCCAGGCCTCTTGGATAGTCGTGTGTGTGTGTGTGTGTGTGTGTGTGTGTGTGTGTGTGTGTGTGTGTGTGCATGCGTGCGTGCGTGCGTGC
>VMDO01042857.1:0-10274 GCA_007922755.1 Pedetes capensis
CATATATATATATATACATATATATATATATATATATATATGCACTTTCCTGAACTTAAAATTTCACCTCCAGTTCTAGACCTCAGCACTCTCTAGACTGCTTATTATAGGGCTGGGGTTTAGCTCAGTTGGTAGAGTGCTCCTTTACACTCTCTGAGGACCTGGGTTCAATCCCCAGCACCACAAAATTGGGAGAAAGATATGACCTATGACCGTGCATTCCAGAAAAAAATTCTCCAAACAATCAGTCATTGAAAAACCTATGAAGATTGCTATGAGTTGGACAGGACTTGATGGCACCTAACAACAATAAGAAACTACTTATATTCTTTATTTCTTATAATATTTAATATCTTATAAATAACATTTTATTTTTGTTTTTTGATCCCCGCTAACATGTGATCTTATTTAAATTATGAATAATATTGCTCTGCTCACTACTATAACCCCAGATTTCTGAACAGAACATTACTGAATGGTAATGTCAAATACCTATACATTTGTTGATAACTTGTGTTTTTTATTTCTTGGACTAAAATTGATATATCACAAGAGAGAGGCAAATAGTACTTGTTAACTGTGAGTTTAAAAATATCTTAATAATATCTTAAGATAAATATTAACTAGTGCACTGATATTTAATAACTACTATGCTATCTTTAGTTTATGAAATATATTAGCTCAGATATACCAGCAAAAAAGACCGAAAGAACTTACAGCTTATTAACCAGTGCTTGCTTCTTGAGGGAAGCTTTTAGAATTAATATTTTGCTTTTCTGAAATAAATAGTATTTCCTCAATATTTCCAAAAATATTTTCTATTCAAATTTCTTCTGAGATGCACATTGTAAGCAAGATTATAATGCATTGAGCAGTTAGTATACAATGTCATAATGAATGCAGCTGGAACAGCTGGTCACCGATACCGCTGTTGGTAACAGCAGCTGACACCACTGGAAGCCCTCACAGATTAATTCTGCAGGATTTGCCTATGTGAATGATTACCTGAATTCCTAATTACCTGAAAGTTGAGCCTAAGAATGCTGATTACTATGTCCTTTGGTATGGAGATAGGTGGATCTGTAGATAGATAAATACTGTAGACAGATATATAGAGTGTACACTGGCACATATATATGCTCATAAGTTCATACAGCCTGCAGCTGTAGCCCTGTGGTATCCGATCCTGTCAGATCTCGGAAGCTAAGCAGGGTCGGACCTGGTTAGTACCTGGATGGGAGACCGCCTGGGAACACCAGAAGCTGTAGGCTTGGGAGAAGAACCTGGCAACCCCCTCCCAAAAATCAATCTGCCATTGAAAACCCTATGAACAGCAGAGAAGTACTGACAAGTGTTTCCCCTGTTGTACAGAGGGTCGCTATGAGTCGGATACCGACTCGACGGCACCTAACAACAACAACAACAAGTTCATAAATAGAGAAATAGAAATAAATAAGGACATAGATATATAGAGAGGAAACATTTTATCTAAATGTATGCCCAATGAGAAAATTTTAAAAATATAAAAATAAATAAAAAATATAAAAAGAAAACTTGTTTTTGCAAATAATAGGATAAAATCTTTCTGTACAAATACAAGGTTAAAATAAAAACTTTTCCATGAATTTCAACTTCTCTTTTTCATGCTTCACTCTGAATAGACTCATTAATTCATCTGCAGGGAAAGTAGCTAAAGTATCTTTATCAAAACCATACAATTTAATCTTCCAAATTAATAGATTGTCTCACACTCCCCCCACCTTTTACTGAGCCACTTTTGATACAGAAGTCTGTGATTCATTGACCTAAAGTAATCATAATGGAGCAGTTTGCAATTTGACAAGACAGAGACTAGTTGACAGAGGCTCCTCAAGAGAGCACCAGGTGGGTTTCAGTGCTAAGAAGAAATGACATTTAATTTAAAAAGTATATTAACATTGGTTCATAATCACGGCCGACTGTGACAAAATCCATGTTGTCTTGTTGTTGTTGTTAGGTGCCGTCCACTCATGTCCGACTCATAGCGACCCTCATAGGGTTTTCAATGGCAGATTGTTTCGGGATTGCCTTGGGAGTGGATTGCTAGGTCCTTCTCCCATTTTTGCAGTGCTGGGAATTGAACTCAGGACCTCAGAGACTGCAGTGCAGGGCTCTACCAACTGAGTTAAATCCCAGCCCCATGTTGTCTTAGGTGAACTAAAAACTGATGTCCACCAGCAGAATTTATCTAAGAAATAGACTGTGGCTCTATCTCCATAAATCCTAACAAAATTAAAAATAGTTCACGCTCAGTCATTTAGGGCATTGGGTTTACCTCATGAATTTATAAAATAATGGTGGCTGGTCAAAAAAAGATGCATTGAAATAAATGCAAAATTACTGCTGCTATATTTATCCAGCTGCTATTATTTTCTAACGTAAATAAAAATAGGTATGTATGTGTGCATTGTTGAAATGTATATTAGTCTGTAGATATTTATGTACATCTTCCTATGGAATCTATGGCGTTAATTGGTTCCGGGACCTCTCAAATATACTATCATTTCCAGATATTTAAATCCTTATGTAATGTGGTTGCTGGTGTTGTTTTTAGGTGCCATGGAGTCCATGTCTGTCTTTTAGCAATCATATGTACAACAGGTGAAACACAATCATCAATGTTTCTCTGCTACCCATAGGGTTTGCAGGAACTGTGGGAGAGGGCTGCCAGGTCCTTCTCCCAAGTCTATAGTGCCTGTTATTTCCAGGAGGTTTCCCATCCAAGTAATAACCAGGCCCAACCCTGCTTAGCTTTGGAGATCTGATGGACTCAGATACCACAGTGATATGACTGCAGGCAATATGACTTAGTCTTGTATAAAATGTACAAACATG
Organism: Pedetes capensis; assembly: GCA_007922755.1. Lineage (NCBI taxonomy): Eukaryota > Metazoa > Chordata > Mammalia > Rodentia > Pedetidae > Pedetes > Pedetes capensis. Next base: position 2,875 of record VMDO01042857.1, read on the forward strand.
GAGCTGGGTGCAGTGGCGCAAGAGTGTAATCCCAGAGGCTTGGGAGGCAGAGGCTGGAGGATTGCAAATTCCAGACCAGAGGCAGTCTGCATAATTTATAGAGGCCCTGTCACAAAAAGTAAAAAATTAAGAAATAAAAAAGGGCTGGGGGGCAGCTCAGTGGTACAGCACTTGCAAAGCATGCAAGGACAAGGCCCTGGGTTCAACCCACAGTACCTCAAAAACAAACAAACAAACAAAAGCTACATTCATCCTCTTATATATCTTAAATCATATATTGATTATCATATTTAATACAATGTAATTGCTACATAAATAATTGTTATACTACATAGTTTATGGAAAGATGACAAGAAAACATCTGCACACGTTCCTTATAGATGAAATAATCTTTCTGAATGTTTTCAATCCACTTTTGGATGAAAATCCAGGAATGTTGAATCCATAGATATGGAGAGCAGACTGTGTATCACAAAAGTGTTGTATTGTTTCTATTAAGAAGGAAGAATTTTCTTCTCATGAAAAGTCACAGAATGCAAGACTTCCTCAAAAATATTCCTCAATGGTGAGCAGCAAGCTAAAGAATCTTATAGGATGGACCTTAAGTATAAATTGGGGAAGGCCAGTGAAAATTTGACTATTTTTCTGAAAATTTTTCACTGTTCAAGATCTTGAAAAGTGTGAAAAAAGTAAAACTGTAATAATCACAGTACTGTAATAATCAAAACTTGCCTGTGATTTAATGTATACAGAATATTTGAATAAGTGAATATTCACTAAATAAATGAATAATTATCCATTGGTTAGCCAATCTGGGTTTAACAAGTTGTTGCTCAGAAAAAGTTTACACCATGGTAGAGTCACTGGACAATTTTGAGCTTCTTCCTCTCCATGGAATAGAATTACTCAGTTTCTTTCCATAACATCAATTTCATTGTTTTTGTCTCTTTTTTCCTTTGTTTCTTCTATGCTTTTGGTGGTGGGATTTGCGCCCACAGCCTTGCTCATACTAAGCATGCACTTCATCACTGAGCTACACATTCAGCCTCACTTTCATTGTTTTTGAGGAGCAATATCAAGTCCTGCTCATAGTATGTCACCTCTTCTGTGCTAAATTATCAGTTCTCAGCACGTCAGTTCTCAGTTACAGCATTTCGTAGCATTCCCTGACTGTGTGGATCTGGGATTGAATCTGTTAATTACAAGGTCCATTACAAATTTTAGAAAGTGTAAAGAAAGATTGGTCACTATTCTCTCAAGAGATTGTAGAACCAGATATCTCTACTAAGTTACAGCAATCACATGCTTTAGGATGTAGGCTGAAATAATTGCTATCTTTTCCAAGGGAATTCTCAGGAAAAAATTGAGAAATTAGTTGCTACATTGCTCCTAGCTATTCCAGTGATCATACAACTAAAGCTTTCACTACTGACCTTCATTGCCCTAGCTCATCCCAACTTTGTGTAAGGTCTAACTCCTCTAATTAATCTACTCCCATAATAATTAACATGGTTCTGCTCTCCTGAATGAACCAAAAGGATATACGTTTTCTCACATGCATAGTCAATCCTAAATATTAGAAGGCTTCTCTGTACATGCTACCTGTATAATGTGTCTCTAAAAGTAGAGATAGCACAATATTCTCAAAAAAAAAAAAGAACCAAAAAAATCCACAAATTCAGAAATCCTCCCTAGATGTTAATGAATTAAACTACCTTGATGATAAGACTTTGTTTTCTCTCACATAAAACTTCTTACAGTAATAGTACTCAAATTAGGTATCAATTAATATGCTAGCCTAAATAAACCATGCCATTATAAAAACTTCCACTTGTTTGCAGCCTCCAATACTCTCCCTAAGCACAGAAATACTACCACCATTTGGCTAATATATGACCTGAAAATTAGAATTTGAGACTATAAGTTACAGGAGGAAGACACAAAATTCCAGTGCTACATTTTTTGAAAACTGAGGCTAATCTTTGTCACATTTGGATATCAATTCCTTATACTCTGTTGTAAACTGTTTTGAAGGCAAAGCTCAAACTCCATCAACATAATCCTATTCAGCCTGCACACAAATAACTTTATGTAAGTTTTAGAAGATAATGATTCAAATTTAAAATCAAGTAGAGTAAGAGAGCAAGACCTTGAGTAGAATGCCGAAGTAAAGATATGTGAAAATTTAGAGGAGAGATTAGATTTTCTAGGATAGTCCTTGCATGCTACTAACAAGGAAACAAATTATACTCTGTGTTTTTCAGTGATGAGGAGGGCTAGTATAAGTTTTCTTATAATGATAACACTCAAACTCCTGCCACCCATATATATGTATATTTATATACACACACAAACATATTAAAAATGTATATTTACTGTGTCTCACTTGAGAAAGCAATCCTATGTACTTTATTAATTTTGATACTTACAATCATTTTATATAGGATAGTTCATCCTTATATAATCAGATCCCACTTATATGTTCTCTTTTCTTTACATTCCAAATCAGATTGCTGCTCCATGATTGTACCTTTAATATATATTTTATCATAAAATATTCAGATGTTATTTAACTTTATTATTGCTATGTTTTTGCTTCTTGTACTGCATGCTTTACATACTGCAAAAGAGCCCAAGAATATTTTTTGTATTAATAAATTTAATCATCTCTTTTTTATTGGAAAATGTTAATGTACAATGTAATGTGTTTCATTCTGACATGCATTTCCTTGTGACATTGCCATATATGCATTTTGTTGTACATTGTACAGATGAGTTCCCCCTTATCCTCTTTTGCACCTCCTCCCCCCTCTCCTACTCCCTCACCAAAGGCCTCTCTTCTACTTGCATGTCTTTATGGGATTATTTTTCTATAAACCCTTGCATCCCAATTATGATTTAGGTTCAAGCTTTTTTCTTTAGTGATCTATCTATTGACATTGTCAGTAGTAGTAGATGAATAATCTAGCCCATTTGTATTATTACCATTCTTTGGTATTGTTGGTATTATTACAATCATTTCCCAAACTATTAAATTTGAGCTGTTTACTTTGAGATTGCCCTCACTCTCATTCCCTGCTCCTCCCTTTTCCTCCCCTCCTCCTGTCTTCCCCCATCATCTTTTCATTTTGCTAGATCCCTCTCGTCTTTCTACTCACTAACTTGTCCCTTCTCTGCTAAGTTGACATTGTTGTTGTTGTTGGTTGTTAGGTGCTGTTGAGTTGGTATCCGACTCATAGCGACCCTCTGTACAAGAGGGGAAACACTATTGTCAGTGCTTCTCTGCTGTTCATAGGGTTTTCAATGGCAGATTGATTTTTGGGAGGGGGTTGCCAGGTTCTTCTCCCAAGCCTACAGCTTCTGGTGTTCCTAGGCAGTCTCCCATCCAGGTACTAACCAGGCCCGACCCTGCTTAGCTTCTGAGATCTGGTGGGATCGGATGCCACAGGGCTACAGCTGCAGGCAAGTTGACATTAGCTTTGTATTATGTTCCAATTTCTGTATAGGATGTTTTCTTTTTTAAAAATTTGATTCATCTCCCACATATGAGTGAGAACACATGATATTTCTCATTTTGGGCATGTGTTCATTCACTTAAAATAATTTTTTCCAAATCCATCCATTTTGCTGCAAATGACATTATTTCAATTGCTGAGGAGTATTCCACTGTGTACATGTACTATATTTTGTTTTATCTATCTTTCTGTTGGCACTTTGGCTGATTCCATATCCTTGCTATTGTGAAAAGTGCTGCATTGAACATGGAGATGCAGGTGTCTCTGTAGTATGATGACTCATCTCCCTTCGGGTATATTCCCAGTAGTGTTATAGCTGGGTAATATGGTAGATCTATTTTTAGTTTTTTAAGGTAACTCCATATTGATTTCAAAAGTGGTTGGGCTAACTTACAGCTACACCAGCAGTGTAAGAGGGTGTCCTTTTCTCCACAGCCTCACCAACATTTCTTGTTATTTGTTTTTATAGATCTTGGCCTTTCTTACTGGAGTTATGTGGAATCTCAGTGTTGTTTTTATTTGCATTTCCCTAATGGCTAGGGATATTGAGCATTTTTTTCATGTGTTTCATGGCTTTAGGAGCCTTTTCAATTGATAACTGTGTGTTCAGTTCCTTTGCCCATTTTTGTATTAGGTTATTTGTTTTCTTGGGTATTGTTTCCTTGAGTTCTTTATAAATTCTGGAAATTAGTCCTCTGTCTGATGTATAGGAAGCAAAGATTTTTTTCCCATTCAGTGGGGATTTCTTTGACTCTGTTGATTGTTTCCTTTGCTGTACAGAAGCTTTTTAATTTCATGTAAAATCCCATTCATCTATTCTTGTTGCAATTTCTTGAGCAATTGGAGCCCTATTAAGGAAATACTTTCCAATGCCTATATGTTGGAGCATATTGCCTATCTTTTCTTCTAGTAATTTTAAAGTTTCTGGTTTTATGTTGAGGTCTTTTATCCATTTTGAGTTAACTCTTGTGCATATTGGGAGATGTGGGTCGGTTTTCATTTTTCTGCAAGTGGATTTCCATGTTTCCCAGTATCATTTATTGTAAAGGCTATCCTTTTCCCAATTTACTTGCTTTCTTCCTTTGTCAAAAATCAGGTGGCTATAAGTGTGTGGAGGAATTTCTGCATCTTCTATTCTGTTCCACTGGTCTTCAGGCCTATTTTTGTGCCAGAACCAAGCTGTTTTTGCTACCACTGCCTTGCAGTATAGCTCAAAGTCAGGGATTGTGATTCCACCTGCATTAGTTTTGCAGCTTAAGAGTGTTTTGGCTATATGTGGTCTTTTGTGATTCCATATGAATTTTTGGATCTTTTTTCTATATTTTTAAAGTCTGTCATTGAAATTTTAATGGGGATTGCATTAAATGTATAGATTGCTGTTTGTATGGTAGCCATTTTTACTATATTAATTCTCCCAATCCAGGAGCAGGAACCTAAGTATATTTATTTTAATATAATTGGTTAATTGAATGCTGAATGAATGATAGAACATGAAATAAATGAATGGAGAAATTATATTTTATCAGGAGTTGAAAGAGGAGAGAATCAGCTTACAATAAAAGGAATAGGCATGAATACCAAATAACAGAAAAGCTTGGATAGGATGTTTATATTCATTAAATAAATTAAGATGAAGGTAAAGGCGGATAAATATAGACAAATGCATATAACAAAGAATATATGCTATTGCCACTGGTGTGGATTAGACAACATACTTCTATTTATACTTCATTTTCTATTCTTTAAATATTTTTACTTCACAAAAATTGGGGAAAATATATTTTATACCTAGTAGTGGAGAGGAGATTTTGGTTGAGAAAAATGCTAGGAGAAATGAAAGATAAATACAGAGAAATGTCATTTCTGGTGCTGTGAATTAACTTGAGCACCTGAGATTAATGAATGAGGTCCCAGCTCTCAAGCTTTCATAAGGAAGTCTACATAAAAGTTTCCAGACATGGTGTTTAGGTAACTGCACAAGGTAAAGAGTTTGACTCTCTTTTCCTCAGTAGGGAATGTTGCATCATTTTGACCCTTCATGGGAAAGATGCCCTGGAGTCATTAAAAGATAGCTTCCCTAGCAGCACTACAGGATGGCAGGTAACTCAGAGAAGCTTGAATAAACAGCTAGGTAACCAGATATGGGCAAGTACAACCTGAAGTAAGAGTCAAACTTCAGTAACTCAACATGGGAACCAAAACCAGGGTTCATAAAGTCGCCAATGGTATGTGTGAGAAACTCTTCTGAGAAGCCAGAAATAAGTGCACACTGCCACAGAGGGGGGGCTGGGCACACCATTTCACAGGTCAGGGCCCTCAAGACAAGGGTCATTTGAGTGGACAAGTAATGGAATTGACAAGTAATTCTGAGGACCCAGCTGAAATTGGAAAGCACTCCCTTGCAGTTACGGACTTTTCTCCACCAGAGTTTAGGAGAAGGAAACAGTTTTTGATGACACAGCCAGTTTGAGAATGTGTCAAAATGAAAGCAGAAGAGAGTAGGAGAAAGGACCTGAAATGTCTCACTATGATGATGGATTGTGTTAGGAAAGTCAAGTCAAGGAGCAAAAAATGATCTAAAAATATATGGAAGGATTTTATGCTCAAGTGAATGAAAATATATTTCATGGACATAAGAGTTGTTATCAGATAAAGAGATTTCCAATTAATGGTTCAGAATGAAGTTCAGTTCAGGGAGAAAATAAATCCTGATTGAGGCCTCATGTATGGTTTACTGAAGAAAAATAAAGTGAAAGCCATTACCACAGAAAAGATTATGAAATTGGTTTAGGATAAGGCAATAGTGGCAATACAATGAAACAAAATAAATTTGGTACAGCATTATCCTCACAATTCAGGAATATCTATACAATCAGAAGATGCATTAAGGGAAATTAACCCTTACTATTCTAAAAATTCTATAATCCCTTTAATTGAAATAATAACATTTCTTTTTAAATATAGATTGTTTTAATTAGTCTATGATGTCTGCCAGGTAAAAGTAAATGGCTTCTGGAAGTACAATGGCTGATACAGAGAGAAACCATTTACAGTTCCATATCTGAACAGCAAGTGCTAAGATCTTACTTGAATTGCTATCTGGAATAATAGCAATTACTAGAATCTCTATATGAATGAATTGCAATAACTCATAGGCATTTTTCAAGTTAAGGCATCATTCTGCAGAAGCCACATAGACAAGTTAAGGTGGTATGTGATAGGCATGACCACTCTGGAATCTTTTAAATTCTTAATGGTGGAATTAATCTCTGAAACACTCAGCAGATTGAAGTAGTATACTAATTGTTAAAGCCTGGTCAAAACATCATGATTCTTTTGACCACTGTAAGACTCAACTATGACCAGGCGTCAATTCTTGTATTGTAGTGGTCAAAATTAAAATCACAACAAGCATGGTGTAATGGTGTACCCACATAATCCCAGCACTTGGTAAACTGAGATAGGAGGATCATGAGTTCCAGGCCAGCTTGGACAACATAGTGAGACAATCTCAATAGATGATAGATAGATATACAGATAGATAGATAGATAGATAGATAGATAGATAGATAGATAGATAGATTGATAGATAGATAGATTGATAGATAGATAGATAAAATACATATTTATATAAATATTGTTGTTGTTGTTAGGTGCTGTCGAGTCCAACTCATAGAGACCCTATGTACAACAGATTGAAACACTTGCCAATTCTGTGCCAGGCACACGATCTTATTTATGTTTAAGCCCATTGTTGCAGACACTGTGTCAATCCATCTGGTGGAGGGTTTTCCTCTTTTGCGTTGACCTGCCACTCTCCCAAACATGATGTCCTTCTCCAGGGATAGATCTCTCCTGACTACATGTCAGAAATATGTAAGACGC
>VMDO01042858.1:0-10278 GCA_007922755.1 Pedetes capensis
CTATATAACTTAGCTAGACCTTGATTCAAAATAAAAACTTTTAAAAATGGGCTGGTGGTGCAGCCAAGTGGTAGAGCACTTGCAAAGTATGTTTGAGGCCTTGGGTTCAGCTCTCAAGTATTGCAAATTAATTAATTAATTATAAATAAAAATAAAAAAATATATGGCAAATAAATATTTTGAAAAATTGAAACCTTACCAGTAAGTACTAAAATTGAGGAAAAATATGATTTTTCTAAATGTTTCTCACTGTCAGTTTTTTTATACTAATAATACACATAGAAATAAGAGCGCAATGAAGTGGACTCTCAGATACCACTGATGAAAGTATAATTTGGTCTGTTTTTTTTGGAAGGAAGTTTAACAATATGTATTGAAAACTTTAAAAGTATTCATACTTATTAATGCCTCAAAAATATTCATCTTGATTTAAATGTGTTTTAACCAGGTAGAAGTAGTGGTTAACACAACATTGTGAATGGTACTAAATACCACTGAATTGCTCACTTTAAATGATTAACTTTATCATATATGAATTTCACCACAATAAATTATTTTAAAAATATTTATCATAAGGATATAATGGGGTTGGGGCTTAGCTCAGTTGGTGGAGTGCTGCTCTGCTGTCTGTAAGGCCCTGGGTTCGGTCCTCAGCACTACAAAATTGGGAGAAGGACATGGCAATCAACTCCCAAAGTAATCCTGAAACAATCAGCAATTGAAAGCCCTGTGAGGGTCACTGTGAGTTGGACACAACTCAATGGCACCTAACAAGAAGAAGGATATAATATAAAAATATTAGTCAATAAAGATATTCAGTTCAGTATTACTTACAACAAAAATTAGCATACAGTATAATAGGTTTCATTATGGCATTTTCATACAATTATATCAGCATAAATGTTTAATAGAAAGTGATTATGTGTGATCTTACTCATATGCTAGAATATTATGCAGACATTGAAAATATTTTAAGGGATATTTAATAACATGGGGAAATGTTCGAGAGAAAATGTTGAATAAAAAATTGTACAGTTTGCCAAGTGCTGTGGCACATGCCTTAATCCTAGCAGCTTGGGAGGCTGAGACAGGAGGATAGCAAATTTGAGACTAGAGGCAACCTGGACAACTTAGCAAGAACTCATCTCAAAATCAAAAATAAAATGGGACAGGGAGTGCTGTCCAGTGGTAGAATACTTGCCTAGCATGCACAGAGCTCTGGGTTCAACCTCCCTAGTTCTGCAAATAATAATGAGAATAACAATAATAATTTTGTGGTTGGACATTTTTCTAAAACAAGCATACATAGAAAAATAGTAGAAGAAAATTGTTAGTATTTCATAAACTCTTTTAAGTGCATGTAACCCTTGTCCCAGGGATTTAAATGGCAGATTTTCCATTAGTCTCTTCCTTGTCTCTATGGTAAGACTATCAGCTATTGGGGCTCTGATTTTGCCAAGAGTATGCTACAACAACAACAACATGTTCCTTATTCCCAGAACCTTTCACCATCATGGTACAAAGAGCCAGGACAGGAGAAAATATTATTAGTATATCAATTTGGGAAGTTATACTCAATACTCATAATACCACTCGAATAGCAACCTCTCATATATAGTTAAGCTTTTCATGTGCCAGGCTCTACTATAAATTCTCTACATAGTAACTGGTTTTTTGTTTTGTTTTTGTGGTACGTCAGTTGAACCTAGGGCCTCACACGTGCATGCTTTGCAGGTGCTGTACCACTGAGTTGTACCCCCAGCCCGTTGTTTTACTTTTTGAGACAGTCTTGCTAAATTCTACAGACTGCCTCTGGTCTTGAACTTGCAATCCTCCTGCCTCTCCCTCCTGAGCCGCTGGGATTACAGGCATGTGCCCCCGCACCTGGCTCCATAGTAACTGTTTTAATATTTCAATAACCCTTGTAAATGCTAGTATTATCTCTGTTGTCATATAAGGAACCTGAAGTACTAGATCACACAAGTAGTTAATATTAGTGCCAAGGTTTGTATCCATGCAGTCTGAGCCTGTACTGGCCTTGGTAGCCTTCTAACATGGTTCTCCAGATAACTACTACTGAAATATTAAGAGGCATATAAGAGGAAATTTGTTTGCTATTTAAAATTTGTGTTCTCCAAGTGTGAAATGTACATTGCCTATCAAAACTAGCTGCACAAGAATAATGCTTGCAGGTTTAGAAATATAGTACCTAACTTCAGCTATGGAAAGCTGTGGTAAGATGTTCCACACACGGTTTTGGTGTACTACATAAGGTAGCTATATAGATGTGCAAATGTATACCAATAATAGCGAGTAACCATAGCTCTCAGAAGCAGGTGAAGGAGCTATCTACAAGTGATGGCATTTTCAGAAGTCATGTGAAATATGATAGGAAGCTGCTGAGGAGGATTATTCCAAGACATAGGATGTATTATAGGAGACAATTTTGAGATAGATAAGCAGGAAGGGTTTGTGAACTTTTAAAAAATTGAAACCTATAATTAAGGATGGATTTTCATCTAACTTAGTAATGTATTTTAAATCTTAGTCCACCAAAGTTTAATTTGCTTTATATCAGTTCTATAAGAATCACAAAGGAATTATTAATCTCTCCCTTGTGTTAGTTTACAGGACATTTTATTTGTACCTTTATTTATATAGAGGTGTGTATGTTTTTGATATCTCCAACTCTTTGTTTTCCTTAAAACACTCAAAAGCACCTAAAACTTGCCTTGCAAACTGTAGGGGTTCAAAATGTTGTAAATTCAATATAACATTAAATTACTATGTATGCTTGAATCTAATCCACACACTAATATAATTCAAGTTTTAGTGATTCCTTATACAGAAAAAAGTTAGTTCACAATTCTGATATGCTCCTTTCCTTCATCCCCTCCTTATCCAAGGAACAACTGAATTAAATATAATAGTGAAGTGATGGAAAACACTGATAACATTTCAGTTATGAGTGATGATGACGAGTGTGATGAATAATGTTGTTGTTGTTGTTAGGTGCCATGGAGTCAGTATCCGACTCATAGCGACCCTCATAGGGTTTTCAATGGCTGACTGTTTCGGGATTGCCTTGGGAGTGGATTGCCAGGCCCTTCTCCCATTTTTGCGGTGCTGGGAATTGAACTCAGGATCTCAGAGACTGCAGCGCAGCACTCTACCAACTCAGCTAAATCCCAGCCCCGTAATGAATAATAGGTAAATTATAATAATGATAATAATGTAGGAAATAATAAAATTATTGCATTGTATTCCTTTTATGACATGTAAACAGTGATTCTATAATTTTCCCCCCAAGCCAGCTCTCAACCACGAATCTAATCTGTACATAATTCTAATGCGCATCTGATTTTTTAGCCTTCTAAAACGTTTGAAAGGGGAGCTATTACATTTGAGAATATATGATAATTATCTTCTTTAATGTTAGTTTAATAAGGGGCTATGATATATTATATATATATATATATATATATATATATATATATATATATAGCTAACAATACAAAGCCTGCAGCCATAGTGCTGTAGCATCCAATCCTGTCAGATCTCGGAAGCTAAGCAGGGTCGGGCCTGATTAGTACTTAGATGGGAGACCTGGGAACACCAGGTATTGTAGGCTTGGGAGAAGCACCTGGCAACCCACTCCCAAAATTCAATCTGCCATTGAAAACCCTATGAACAGCAGAGAAGCACTGACAATAGTGTTTCTCCTGTTGTACATAGGGTCCCTATGAGTTGGACACAGACTCGAGGGTCCCTAGCAACAACAACAATAATACAGAAATCTAAATAACAAACACAAATCAAATATACATGCCTCTAGGTGCAGTGGCACATGCCTGTAATCCTGGTGACTCAGAAAATTGACACAAATGATCACAAGTTCAAGGCCAGAGACAGTCTGTGCAACTTATCAAGACCCTGTCTTCAAAGTTAAAAATAAAAAAGGGGCTAAGTGTTCAGCTCATTGGTAGAGCCCTTGCCTATCATGTGCAATGCCCTGGGTTCAACTCCCCAGTCTCAAAAAAGATAAAGTCATTGTTAAACTAATGATACTTATTTCTTTATTTCCTATATCCTGTTTGGAGATGTAAGCAATAACATATCAAATATCTATCTCTGAAGCAAGAGAAGGAAAAAAGTAGTTAAATAGATGAACATAGAGGAGAATTTAGAATATATGCTGTTATGGTTTAGATCTAAATGTCCCAAAAAGTCATGTGTTTGAACATTTGATCCTCAGGTGGTTGGGCCATCCTGGAGGTCGTGGAACGTTGGGAGACAGGGCCCAGCTTGTGGAATTAGGTCACAGGGGGTGGCCTTTAGAGGTTTTTACCCAGACCTCTGGTTCCAGTAAGCTCTCTGCTTCCTGTTCACAAAGATACAAAGTTGTCTTCCACAGATCCTGCTGCATGCCACTGCCAAACCTGCCCCACTGCCATTACGTACTGATTCTCTAACCATGGCCCCCCAGAATATCTCTCATCCCATAAATTTGTTTTGGTCACTTTCTCTGTCATAGCAATGCACCACCTGACTAGTGCAGAAACTTGACCATGTATTTCTTAGGCCATTACAAGTTGTTTGCAAGAAAAATTTGGAAGAATTTGGAGATGTGAGCAAGAGAAGCCCTAGAATACTATAAATAGAGCTTGAGGGAGGTTCTGATGGAAGTAATGAGGACCAGAATGCTGCAGCTGATGGAAGTGTGGATGGGATCAGAGGGTCTCAGACAAAAATGAGGACTCTATTTGGCATTGGACTAGAGATCCTTTGTGTTACATTCTAGCAAAAAGCTTGTGTGCAATATGCCATTATCCTAAAGATTTGAGTGAGGCTGCCTTCAAAAGTAATGGACTGATTAACTTGACAGAAGAAATACTAAGGAAAAATAGTACTGAGGATGTGGCTTCATTGTTGCTTGCTACTTTCAGCCAGGTTAATGAGGAAAAATAGAAGAAAAGGCAGAATTGTAACATTTGAAAAATGTACAGTGTATGTGGCTTAAAGAGGGAAAAAAACTGCAGCTTGTCTAAGGTTACTGCAGACAAGACAGGTTGGGGCAAGGACGTCATAATTGTTGAAGAGAAAAGCTGCAGTAAAGGGAAGCCACTACCTTTTTGATAGGACAAAAAAATTCCCTCAGGAAACAGAAGGAGTGAAGCCAGATCCTCCCATCTAACACCCTAGGGCATGAAACTAAAAACCCATTTGAAGGGAGAATTTCTGAAAAGTGATACTCCTAAAAAGAGTCCACCCAGGGAAGTGGTTTCTGACCAGGGAACCCAGATGCTGTCACTGCAGCCATAGTACAAAAATATTCAGGTATCTTTTGAGCTAGGAGTAACTCTTGGCATCATCTACATGGTGTCAGCTTTACAGGAATGCAGAATACAAGAGTTAAGGGGTTAAGAGTTAAGCCTCTATAAGAGGCTGCCACCAAAGTTCCAGAAGATAGTTTATGGAAACAGGCAATGCGTCCTTAGTTCAAGTGCCATGTGGAGAGGTTCTGAAAGACTAATATGTGAAGCTTTGAGAGTATTGCCTAAGCAGCAGTAGATACCCCAAGATGTTGAAGACACCAGCACCATAAAACACCTGCCAAAGAAAGCTGCCAACAAGAAGTGGAACCCACCAATGAGCACTACGTGTGCTGCAAATTGCAAGGGCATGAGGGCAGAGACACTAAAGCCTATTCAGGCCCAGATGATGCCAGATGCCAGATAATGTTGCATGTGCCAGATGCAAACATGGAGCCACAGGATTTGTTTGCCCAGGAGGTTACAGATCTTGCTGCAGACCAATCTTTCCTTTCTGTGCCCATATTCCTGTATTCTGGAATGGGAATTCTTACTCTGTGCCATTATATATTGGAAGTATTTAACGTGTTTGTTGTTTTCTAGGGGCTCAAAGCTAAGTTTCCTTGAGTTTCAGTGGAGACCTTAGACTAGGACTTTTTAATGTGGTTGAGCCTGTTAAGACTTTGGGGACTCTTGAAATTGGACTGAATATATTTTGCATTATGAGATGGCCATGACCTTTAGGGTTCAGGGGCAGAGTGTTGTTTGGATCTAAATGTTTCCCAAAGGTCATGTGTTTGAACTCTTAAGGTTGTGGAACTTTGGTTGGGGGGAGCCTTTGGAAGTTTTTATAAAAACCACAATCTGGTTCCAGTGAGCTCTCTACTTCCTGATCACAAAGATGTGAAGTTTCTGCCATGGGCCCTGGTGCATGCTGCCATCATATCAGTCCCACCACCATTATGGATTGATCCTCTAACTGTGAGCCCCTAATTAATATCTCCCCCATAAGTTTGTTTCAACCAGTTTCTCTGTCATAGTAATACACCACCTCACTGATACATATGTTATGTGTAATTTTGTCTCCTCATAAGCTCTTACAGTGGCTGACCTTGAAGTAGAGGAGCCAAAATGTCAAAATACTAGCCTTACTCAAAGTATGTGCTGATTAAAAATATGCCATGCAGATGGAATGAGCCAGTGTGAAATTAAACTTATTTTCTCTTTGCACTTTTTCTACCACAGTCATTTTAGAGGTACTTTATTTCAATTATTTACTGACTTACTTATAGGTGAAATGTTGCTATACTACCAAAGCTGATCTTGAACCTCTGTTCTTGGTGATCCTCCTCCTCAGCCTTCCAAGTATTGACACCGCAGGCACGCACCACCACACCCAGCAAGGCATGTAATTTAAATATTAGCAGACACACTGAACATTTTACTCTTTAGCCCAGTTAAGATATGGGTCAGCTTCCTTCACAGATTGAAAAGCATTTATAGGTCAAAAGCCACGCTTGTAGTGAACCTTGTTATAATGTGCACTATATCTGTGTTATTTTAAATGGGTGTACTTGGCTTTATCCAAGGAGGAAATTGTGATTTGAATTCTAATTAATAAATATCTAATTGGAAAAAGATGTTTTAAATGGGTTTTACAGGTTTTATTTTGGAAAGGGCTGATATTTAGGAGACATTTAATGTTTTTTTTGATTCCTTCCATTTTTCATATATAATATCACAATTGGACATTAATAGAATTTATTGAAGTAAGTTTACCATGATTTGAATTAAAATCTCTCTGGGACCTGAACATGTTAGGAACTGGAGACATCTTTGTAGAAGCTCTTGGTCATGGCAGTAGTTCTCCCACAAATTTTCTATTATTACTCCATTAAATAAGGAGATAACTGAAGTCCCCCAGACCCCCAAATTACACATAGATTTTTTTCTTTACTGTGTTACTGTTTTCAAATTGGAAATATATCTACTTATAAAAATTATGTAGTAAATGGAACTGGGTTTCTAGGAAGGTGTTCTTAGAGATCACATCATCCAGTGATCTCTAGAGAGGGAAGCATTGACAGATTTGGGCTCATTCTTCACAGCTATGTGACAGGAAACAAGAGGAGCCACAAAAAAGTGAATTCTAGCAGGAATTCACACCTTACAGAATCACTAGGCCCTTCATTCAGTTTCTATTTTGGTAGTAATATTTTAAACAAACCTGTATTCTCTTAAAGCAGGTCTTACATATTCATGTTAGTGTACCATTATCACAACACTAGGAAAAAGTATTTGCTTCTTACAACTTTCTTAATCTTAAACCTTCATCATTCACTATTTTCCTTTGTCATAAGTTCCTCATTTATTGCCATCTTAAAGTATGATACTGGTATTTATAAGCTACCAAGATCACTTTGAGATAATACATAGCATAGACTATTTATTTATTTATTTATTTATTTATTTATTTAGTGATACTGAAGGGCTGAACTTGGGCCTTGTGCACACTTGGCAAGTGCTCTATCACTGAGCTGTACCCCTAAACTCGTAACCCCTTTTTAATTTTTTATCTTGAGACAGGGTCTCACTAAGTTATGCAGGCTTCCTCTGGCCTCAAACTTGCAATCCTCCTGCCTTTGCCTCCTGAGTTGCTAGGATTACAGGCATGGACCAGCATGCTCAGCTACAAATAATGATTTTTAAAATATGATAAATCTTATCCTTTGCTTCACCTATGAGCTATTTTCTGAGGGAAGACAAAGGAAAGGAACTGTAGACTTAGGTTCAAGTTTAAACCCTCAAGTAGTATCATGAAGCTAAAATAAACCCTAAAGTTTAAATTTTGCTTTTTATTAAAAATTCATAATTGAACCACAAGTGTGTTGTTCTGTGTAATCTCATTACATTGCAACTCAATGCAGGTGCCAATGTGTGGCACTGTACCACTTACTGGTAAGTGCTTCATGGGGTCAAATATGACCCTATGGTACCAATTTTGTGTGTCATATATGTGACCAAAAATAATGAAAGAAAGTCAGGAAAGAAAGAAAGGAAGGAAGGAAGGAAGAGAGAAAGAAAGGGAGAAAGAAAGGGAGGGAGGAAGAAAGAGACAGACAGACAGACAGACAGACAGACTCAAAAATGTAGTCTCTGCTCAAAATTTATTTGGTAAAGTTCATTCCAGTACAAATCTTATATGTAATAACTGTAGAGACTAACTACTTACCCAAGCACTAAAATATTGTTCCAATTTTCTATAAGAAGTTGACATTGCTTGTCATTTTCCATATTTTATGATTGATCTCATTAAAAATTTTGATTTTATAATTTTTAGGATCTCTATATTATAAATCCAAAGGAGAGTTTTTTTATAAGTTTAGTTTCATTTTATTGTCATTTTAAAAACTGATTCGAATTTTATATGTCTTTAAACAAGGAATTTATTTAATTACTGTTCTACTCTTAAATATCATATTGTTGTTGATGCTAAGTGCTGTTGAGTTGCATCTGACTCATAGCAACCTTATGTACAACAGAACAAAATACTCCCTGACACTGTCATGCTCGACATTATGTCAGTGTTCCTCTGCTACACATTGGGCTGTCAATGGCTGATTGTTTAGGGATTGTTTTTGGGAGTGGGCTGCGCAGTCCTTCTCCCATTTTTGCTGTGCTGGGGATTGAACCCTTTAAAAGGTGTCTCAGTTCACATAATAACATAATTAAACTTTAAAAACAAACGTCTTAAATATTAAAATTTTTTTTGTTTGGGATCTTGGATGACCACATAAACTGATATCTGTTCACTAAATTTGATGATAAATTTTCCAGCAGGGCCCAGAGGATTGGCCTCTCTTAGTCTTCGGGGGCTTTTGTTTGTTTGTCTTATATGCTACATGAGGATGAGATAGCACCTATACCCTAAGATCTTAACTGTGATTAATTAATATTATTTGGAGGTAATTATATGGCATGAACCAGAATTTTAATTAATTTCATTTGAATCTAGATCAGATTTTCACAGGTTGGGAAAAATATTTTAATTTTTATTCCTTCAAAACCTGTAGCTAAATTGTTATCGTTTGTCCCATTTATTAGAAATATGAGTTAAGACATTATAAGTTCTGAGCATCTGATTGGTAAAGGCTTAATGAATGTTGTAGGTACACTGTGCTGTGGAGCTCCCTTTGGAGAAGGACTATTCCCTGAGCCTCCATGATGCCACTTTCATCAGGAAGCATCCATGTCAGGAGGTGTTTTCCCAGCCTCCGAAGCAGGAACATAAAACACCTTTTCCTACAGAAGCTGTGCTATATGCATAGGATTATTTCTTCACAGATTTCCCCCAAAAGCTGTCTCATTCCTAACATAATTAAACAGTTGTGCATTTATGAGAATCTATCTATACTCCCTATATCTCCTCTTAAAAATGAACCTCAGCTGGATCTGGACTAATTTATGGAGATACGTCATCTCCTGGTTGTCCTTCATTCTGAGGTACCAATTTGAAGAATGGAACTTCTTTCAACCTATTTCACATCCAACTCCACAAACTTTGTACCCAGATGATTTCTTAATGAAGTAGGATTGTATTATTGCTTAAAAATCTTTTCTGATTAATGATGAACTACAGAGTGGTTTTTTTTTTCATATTTGTATGTTTTAGAGAGGAATGAAAAGCTTAATAAAAATAATAGGCAGTAGAGGCAAAGGAAGAAAGAAAGAAAAAGAGAATGAACTTTGGGAAATTTGCTTGTTTTTGAAGGTATAACTGTTAGAACATTGGCTTTATGTTTAAAACTGGTTATTTATTATAAACTTAAATAGAATTGTAGTAATTCAGGTATATTTCATATTAATACAATTAAAAATACATTCAGTACCTGCCTAGTTCTTAATGTATAACCATACCCAAACACCTTTTCTCAAGCATTGTCTTACTAAGAAAATGAATTAAAAG